>WEIU01016754.1:109679-129273 GCA_013389925.1 Aegithalos caudatus
AAAAAAAAAAAAAAAAAAAAAAAAAAAAAAAAAAAAAAAAAAAAAAAAAAAAAAAAAAAAAAAAAAAAAAAAAAAAGTTCTGAGCTAGTTTTTTCTATCTTTCAGGCCAGTAAGATATGACCAAGCTCCAGGCTGCTAAAAATGATTATCATAGGGCAGAATTCAAACTTGTAAATCCAGATTCCCAATTGGATTTTATAATCTCCAGTCCATTGTTTCATTAATGCAAATACAGGCTCAATATTTGAGTGAAGTCTATGCTCCTGTGATCAGAGGAAACTTAAAGTTCTGGCTTTTCTTACAAGAAAACTTGTAAAAATCCAGTAACACTGAGGGGAAAAGATATTATTTATTTAAGTAGAAATTACACAGAAAATAACTATTTTGCATTAGGAATTTTTTTTTGCTCATCTCATTGTCTTTAACCTCCTTTCATAATTCTCACTTGCAAAAGAATTAATTAACAAAACAGAAATCTAAAATGCTATTCCTTATCAGTGTATGATTAAATTGCAACAAGGAGGAAGAAATATTTATCTAGAAGAGTTACAGAAGAGCAAACATCCTAAATTTTCATTGCTGCCTCTGAGTAAAGTCTTTGCCTGGTGGGATATTCTTCATTTCAGACAAAATGTTCACAATCCAAGCTGGAAAAGACAAAAAGCTTCAAGCAGATTTTCCAGACAAGTGAGGTTGTAAGAAATCCAGAGCCACTAAGGATTTTTGTTTGTCATTTTTCTACACAGTCTGGCATTTTCACAGTGATGCCTGCAGAGCTCTGTCTGAAGAGTTCATATTTTCATATTTTTACAGGATCCTAGAATGGTCTGGGTTGGAAGAGACCTTAAAGATCATCTGATTGCAACCATGGGCAGGGACACCTTCCATGAGACCAAGGTGCTCAAAGCTCCAACCAGCCTGGCCTTCTTCTCCATTGTTCTTTGTCTACATATTTTTAAATAGGAAATAAAAAACTTGTGAGTTGTTCTAGGCTTGCCACTCATGATAACTTCACATGACTGAATTTTGAAGCTGATATTCAAAGTTTCCAAGACCATTTCTGTACCACACAATGGAATTGTCCATATTGCAAACCACATATTCCTGTGACTCTCCAGTTTATTCATAAGAGTCCCAGAACATGCTGAGTTGAGGGGACTCATCAGGATGAACAAATCCAATTCCTGTTCCTTCAAGGGCACCTCAGGAATTCCACCCTGTGCCTGACAGGGTTGTCCAGACACTTATTGAGCTCTGGAAATCTTGATGCTGCAACCACTTCTTCTGGAGAGCCTGTTCCAATGACCAGCCACGCTCTGGACTAAGAATTATTTCCTAATATCCAACCTAAACTTCCTCTGGCACAGCTCCAGCCATTCCTTCAGGTCCTGCCTCTGGTCACCAGAGAGCAGAGATCTTCCTCATGAGGAAGATGCAGAGCAGCTGCAGACCTCCAGGATGTTCACACGTGGATATATCTCCATAGGAAGATGAATCTGTTGAACTTCTCACACCAATATCTGCACTCAGCTCTTCACCCTGCACTGCACAAGAATCTGTTCCAGTGGGAAGCGAATAAAAAATGACAGCATTAGAAGCAGAAATGAGGCCCTGGGTGCTGTGTTTTCCGCCTCATGGTACAAACTCGTTTCTTATGTCACCTGCTCCCTGTTTTCAATATTCAGCTTGAATATCTCTTACTTCAATGCTGAGCTGAGTCCCAATCCATCCTGCGGTTAGAAACGCTTCCTGGGACACATATTGTTCTGAAAATCTTTGTTATCATCGCCATAGTAATGTCTGATTAGTTATAACATTTACCTGGGATAGGAAAATGAAGTGTCATATTCCTGAAAATATGTACAAGGGCTAGAGTAGACTGAGTTATTCAATTCCTGTAATTCTGGTGTGCATTTTTAAAGGTGTAGCTTAGGTAGCTGTCAGTTTTTCATGCTGCCTTCTTTTTGTAGGATTTCAAGACTCTAAATACACCTCTGTGACATGGGGGAACTTTAGCAGCCAGTCTGAAATTATGACATTCTCTAGGGAGGAAGGTGTGTGCCCTATTTCTGTATATTTTGACCTTGTTATATGTATATTATGTATAAAAAAAATGAAATTATTAACTTATTTTTATTTTAGTCCTTATATTGATTAAATCTAGAGTCTGAAACAGGCAGAAATTATCAGACCTTGAGCAAGTTTCATTTCAAATAAACTGTGAGGAAATAAGGTTTTTTTAACATCTGATAGCCAATAATTTGATAATTCTATACTTAAATGGAAACTCAGTAGAAATATAAATAACATCCCTGTGAACAGCAGATGGTTTTCCATGATGGATGCCATTAAAATAAAGGATGGGAACATTTCTGCAAACAAATAAGCATTAATTAAATCCGTTATCCGTATTACAATATGGGTGTGTAAAAAAACATATTACAGATGTCTGGTGTGTTAAAAGTGTTTTTCCTACCAATTAATACAGTACTAAATATTATTTTATTTATTTATGAAGTTTTGAGTGTAACTAACTTAGAAAAATAATCTTCTGAGTGTAGATCATTTCTTTATTAGCCTCTGGAGAAAATTACTCTCTCCCTGGGGAAGAGTAATCTATATTCCTTCCATTCTTCTTTAACTAGATTGTGTTTGCAAATACAATTGCATTAATAAGACTCCCACTTGCTCAGAGTCTTAGATAAGTTTAAATATAGCATTTTGGTAGTGCTCTCATGATGAATGTATCTCTTGCTACAGGCACTCCAAGACCAATTTTTCAGAGTTATCTACGCAATTATTCAGGGAAAACTTGTTCACTGTGTCCTGGGAGAGTTTAATGCATAATGACTGCCTTTC
The DNA here is from genome assembly GCA_013389925.1 of Aegithalos caudatus. NCBI lineage: Eukaryota > Metazoa > Chordata > Aves > Passeriformes > Aegithalidae > Aegithalos > Aegithalos caudatus. The sequence goes on from WEIU01016754.1 coordinate 112,539, forward strand.
TTGTTTCAAATTAGGTAAATACCTGAGCAGAGCAAGTTAGAACTGTGGGTAACTATTTATGTAAGCAAGGTTTTCCTGTGTTTACACTGAAATAATTGTGTGTATAACCCAGAGGTGTCGTTACATCTCTATTGCATGAGCAACTGCATCAGTCCTCACAACACATGGAATAAAATCCTCTCTTTTCTGCAGTATTTTGATCTTTCAGGCTGAGCATGGATCACTGCACTGCTGCTGAGTCCACTTGCCCCAGTACTCTGGAGGTTTTTGTCCCAAAGGATCATGTGCTATAACAAATGCTTGACAGCAGCAGCAAAACATCCTGGGAAATGGAAGTGAACCTGTAAGGAGACTTTCTTCAGTTATCAGTGGTGTTCCAGGGTTCAATAAGGACTGGAATAGGCTCCCCAGGGAAGTGGTAGAGTCACCAACCATAGAAAGGTTCAAAAAACAAGATGTGGCACATTAATGGGCACGGTGGTATCTGATTGAAGCTTTGACTTGATGATCTTGTTGGCTTTTTCCAACCTCAGAGATTCCATGATTCTCTGACTTGGTGTGACCACAGCTACCAGAAGGATCACACTTTTAGAAGTGGGAAAAGGAATGTTTAGAGCCCCATGTGTTTATTGTGCCTTAAGGGGTTCAATTTTATTTTTCTTTTGGTGAGAAGAGCTACAGAGTGACCAAAGCAGAGAAAAGGAGAACAGAATACATAAAATTGAGTGTGACTAATTTAGGAAGCAACTTCAACTGGATAAATTTGAGTTTCTTTCTATGTCACATTTGCCAAAGTTAAGAAAAGGAAATTATGACCAAGTGAAATTGTTACTGGCTCATTTCTTCTAACTGTCTGTACCATGTCTTTGCATGTCATGGCAAAGCATTTCATCCTAAATCTGAGGCAGCTCTTGATTTACCCAGGTTCTTCTTTAACCCTGAATGAAAGGGAAATATTTAGAGGATTAGCAGACAAAACTGCAAATTCATTCAAGAACTTGCTGCTATTGAGATCTCTAAGCATCTACAGCACAAACTTTGATCTTCTCTTTGTCCGTGTTATTTCTAGCAAAATATGTCTAACTGACAAGGTGTGGAGCCAGGCCCACACCCTTTCATCCCCAGAATCCTCTTCTGAAGGATTTAAAAAGGAGAATATGCACTTTCTTTGTAACTATTGTAAAATAGGTGTGCAGCTGGCTATAGTGATGTTGAAGAATTTAGGGGAGAAATCAAGTAGCAACTGTTTCTGTATTTTATATACTCAGTATTTTCACTAGAAATTCAGAAGATGCTATAGGCAAAGAACTACAGGCATTAAAAAGAAAGAGGTTATTAAAGGATTTAAAAGGATAGGATTAACATTCAAAATTATCTTGAAAATTTAGCATATGGGGCTCAGATTGATAGACTGAGACTCTTAAAGCAAAATTAAAATCATTCTTCTGTGGAAAATGCAATTCAACACAGAAGTCTGGCATTCAAAACTAGAAAAACAGCTGAAGAGGAGTGAAGGATGACCAGAGGCCTGAAGAACCTGTCCTGTGAAGAAATAGTGAAGGAGTTATGATATCTCCCATGGGGAAGAGAAAGCTCAGGGAGACCTCACCACAAAATTCCAGTATTTAGAGGGTGGCTCAAAAGGAACAGACTCTCTCTCTTCATGAGGAGCTACTTGCAGAAGAAGAGGAGAAATGGGTACCAATGGGAGAGGTCTCATCTTGATATAAGGGAGAAAAATGTTATAGTGAGAGCAATCAACCAACAAAACAGCCTCACAGGGGGTTGTCAGGATGGGATGGGACAGGGTGCTGGGTGACCTCATCTGGGCCCCCTTTCCCATGGAAACTGGGACCAGATGGTCTTTTGATGTCCCTTCCAACCTAGGCTGTTCTGTGAGTATATGAATTAATATCTGTCCTACACTATTTTTTCTTCCACCCACTTATATCCAGAGCGAGATCTGAGAGCAGGATGGCCCATATGCTTCTGTGAGGTTTTTTTTCTCCTCAGTGTGCCTGTTTCTATATATTTCTGTTAGTGAAGACAGGTTCTGTGTGTATGTGTCACACAGAAATTAAATTTGCTCTGACCCTTTATACATCAAGCTATCTGTCTCACAACTAAGTTCCCATCCTGCTGTTGTCAGTTTTTTCTCATAATATCCATAGCAACAGGGTTGTCTTGTCAATCAAATATTTCACAAGTTTCAAGACCCAGAAGAATTATTAAAACATCTTCTATAGCTTTCTAAAGGAAAAAAAACAATGTTTGTTTTTCCTTCCTGTTTCTCCTGTGATGAATCCAAAATACATATTTTTGAAAAATACCTTCCAGAAAGAAATCACCTGCATATGGCCTGTAAAGCCCAGGAAGATGGAGCATTCACCAAGACCATTGGGAATTTAGTCTATGTTAATTTTTTTCACGTGTTTTAGAATTCATGTCTCGTTTCTAATTTGAATTTATATGTTTCTCGCTTCTGGGCTCTGTTTCTTGTTATGTCTTTCTCTACTAAATTAAAGATCTCTTTACTACCTGGTATTTCTCCCTGTGGAGATATTTAAACCATAATAGAGTCACCTCTTGGTTGTCCTTTTTTAAGACAAACAGCCCAAGTTTTTTATATGTGATTAAATAAGTCTTTGAACACATGAAAAAAACCAATAACTGAAAACAAAACAAAAAAATTCTTCCTCTGCTGGCCTCAAACATCCAAAAAAATTACATGGCTACTCAAAAGGGAGTACTTAGAAGAAAATATAATAATCTATACAACACTAATGAGTTAGACTGCAAATGCTGAAGTTATCCCAATACGGTGGTTCTTTAGAAGAGAGCTGAGAGGGGAGATATGAAATAAATATGAAAATTTTGTATATAGGCTTTTGGTAATTAAAAATAAGTTGAGCAGCCTCTTTTCAGAGAAAAGGATGCAGCCATTGCTAAAAGAGTTGGTGTAGAAGGGCTCAAGCATCTCTTTGAATCAAGTGGAGCCCATAAAGAGAGCAAAGCAGGGTGTGCAAGACTAGGGGGACTTCACTAACGAGGACTTGAAAGTAACATGAAAAGAAATATCATAACTTAACAATCATTCTGGGATTAGAAGTAATTGTCAATGAAAGTTGTGGAATTGTCATCAGAGGAGTTATTCCAGCCTTGTTATGAGTTTTTGAGATAAAACAGTGTGCTGGGAAACTTCAGGGAATGATTGGAAAACCTATATGGTCCCGTTTGAAGCCAGAAATCCATAATTAGATATTTTAAGCCACACCGAGGAAGCTTCTTTCATTTGGATATAAATAGAGGGATGATGGTGAAACATCAAATGAGTGTCATTAAGCCACACTAAAGTCAGTGTTCCCAATGATCTGAAAAAAACTTTTTTTGTCTTTAATAAAAGCCCAGCAAATCAGCACCAAAATTAGACTTGGAAAAAATTTCAGGCCTGTCTTCCCATTTTAAACTGGGTGTATCAGGTTGAATCAGAAAATATTTCTGACCATGACCCAGTACTGGGAGAGCAGCAGCTGCCTTTGCCCTGGGCATTGCATCACTGATAGCTGTAAATCACTGGAACTCAATCAATCAATCAATCAATCAAATACTGAAAAGCAGCAGGACAATTCTAGATCCCTGGTGCTGTAAAACAAGATATTGGTGGATGAATGATAGGAAAGGGGATATTGCTGGTTAGAAATCCTGCTTCACTTTGAAGAGAGGCATTTCTTGCTCTGAGAGGGAGATTCTCAAGGCTGATGCCTCGCTGCCCTCATCATTAGGTCAATAACTCAAGGACTTACCAGTTTGTTTTTCTCCATGCTGAACATGTAACTCACTCAGCTGGTGTGTGATCCAGGGCAGGATACCCCCAACAATGAAATTTCTGAGACAGAAATGTGCCTGGCTGTCTGTGGGTATTAGAGCCAGAAGAGCAGTGACAACTGAGAGAATTAAGTTGAAATTCCAGATTGCCAGAGGCTCTGCAGGTCTGTGTTCAGTGTTTAACAACATTTCTCTCCTTGTTTATCCTTTAGGATGATGTTACAAGATTAAGGGGTAATTTGTCTTTCCTTTGTTCAGTCTCTTGCCATCTATGATTGCAATACTGGGAACTCTGGATAAATCACAACCAATTAAAAAAACAGTGGAAACACAAACCTAGAACAATTTATCTAACGACATAAAATGGGACATGGCTTCCTGAATTTGTGATTAAGATTTTTTAAAACTGAAGCCACCTATGGTCATTTTCCAGGAGTAGGCAGTAAGCAATAAATATAGGTAAGATCCAGAAGGGAAGAGATTATAGGATATGGGATACAAATGCTGGAGTTTTTTTTCATCATGGATAAGGATGTCTTCCAACATCATGTCATTAATACATTTGGCGTTTTAATCTAGTTTATAATGGCTTAAAAATGGAAAATTCGTGTGCCTATTCAAGACATACCTGAAAGGAATTCTAAAAAAAGCCCCAGATTTATGTTTCTTGTGGAGTACATCCCTTTCAGCAGGGAAGCACAGCACAATGGTCTCCCACAGTGCAGGCTTGAGCACAGAGTTAGATAATGAACATCCATAGGTCTCCTATCACATTCTTGGATCAAGACAAGGTACAGCAAGGATGGAGTCTATTTTCCTGTAAGTGAATAAATTTCTATTTGGACAACTTAGGGTCAAGTATTTATCTGGCTGTGAATGTCTTGGTTATCAAAAATGAGCAATTAATTTTCTTGTTACAGGCAAGGGAATCTGCAACCTACACAGGAATATTTTATTTAACATAATTAAGTCCTTCACAGCACCGTGTATCATTTTTGAAGACCTGAGGGTAAGATGGGCAGATAAACACCTCTAATTTTCTTTTTTTTTCTCTCATAGAATTTAATTCACCATTAACTTACTGCTATATCTGGTCAATCCCCTTCAGCCACATTTCACTCCAAAGGTTGCAGCCACAGAAGTGGATGTTGTTTCAAGACTACCTGAACATTTCTGCTTTTTTTTCCCAGTGACTAAAAAAATATTCAGTAGTTCTTCTACTTTTTCTGTTTCCTTCTCAAATCTTGGATCTCCATCAAATTTATAACAGAGGAGGAAAATCAAATTGCTATTGTTATTAATTATAATGTTTGCTTTTGCTATTGTAAAATCATAATTTTAATAAAGCACTTTCAGAAGAACTAGAAGAAGCCTTATCTAAAGTCAACAGTGTTTCTAATCTCACCAATGTTCTTGCCTGAAAACAGAAGGAATAAAGCACTTTAAAATTCCAGAAAATGTTTGTTTCAAGTGCTTCAAGAGCAGCTTCTACATCTTTGACTTTTATACCACAGCCAAACCCAAAATGAGTGACTCCAGGCATCTCTTTATCCTTACAGAACTCCTTCCACAGTCTACATTCCAGAAATTCATCACGTTTCATGATAAACCTGCCCTCCTACTTTGGAAACATCAGGAAAAACTGTTGTGGATCCATGCATAGTGGGCTGGCAAAGTAAGGGGAATTTGACAAAATCTGATAACCCTGAAACAAATTAGACCTCTTTTTTTTGTTTTTTTTTAGTAATTAATGGTTGTCAGTTGTCTGCAGCTGTAGTTATGGCAATTAGTTCAGCTTAGCACAAGTCTCTAATTTCCTACATCAATAAATGTTAGATCAGGGCAGGATCACTACCAAGCGTAGTCATTGTTTACAGTATATTCATCTTCATAAGTGCCTGACTATAAACAGAACATCTTTCCACTGAGGTTTGCCTAAAAATATCCATCAGCATGCCTTAGAAATGCTGGGAAATACTGGAGGGAGGGAAAAAATGCAATAGATCTTGTGCAAAATTATAAGCCAAAATGTCAGTGTAAGGGAAGACATTTATTTTCCTCTATTACTTAAGTACCTACATGAAATAGAAACTCTATGGTCTTGTCCAAGTAAGAAATAGTTTCTGAGGGATCAGGAGCTGGACTTAAAGGATCCTTGGGGGTTCCTTAAAACTCAGGATATTCCATGATTTTCTATGATTTGCTAAGGCTATAAAGTGGGGTTAAATGTGGGAGACGTGTGAAGAGGAAAGAGACAAACAAGGATTTTACAGGAATGTAGTGCTGAAGACAGGAATGAAAATCAGTACAAACCACAAAGGAACACAATAATTTGGTCTCCATTCTTTGAGGAGAGCTGTTAGGGAGGAGGAAATCAGAGGGAACTTTGTACTCCTAAGGAAAGACCTTAAGGAAAAACCATTCCTCTACTGTAACAAGATACTGACTCTGCCACTACTCTCTAGGAAGGAATAACAAGGATAAAGCTACTCCAGCATGAACAAAACCCATATTGAGGGCAATGAAACACCAAATGCATTAATTTCTACCATGAAGTTTTTGCTTCTCAATAGTGGCAGCACTAATGAAGCAAACCCAAGGAAGAACCTTGTACATCATTCCACAGGATAACTGCCACAGGCTACACTGGTACTTTGTATTTATTTTTAATTACACTACCTGGATTATAAATAAATTTTAAAATGTGTAGGGAGCACTCAGATATTTGTTTTTATGGGACAGGAAGACTATCCAGTGTTTAAGGAGGTGGTTGTTGACAATAAATAAGAATTATATTGCATTTCCTTCAGTGGTTGGTGCAGCAGACTTGGGATGCCACAAACTTGCTCTGACTCCCACAGTTTTTCTGTTTCCTTTTGAAGAGAGGAGTTCTGCTTCAGTTAACAATTTTTTAAAGCACCTAAAGAAACCCTAAAAAATGTGTGAGGTTCTTACTCCATATATCTGTATTAGGAAAGTTGCTCATAACCAGAAGAGTCTCCAGAAAAAAAGGAAACAAAAAACACTTTTGAACATACAGTTTCCTCTTTCTCCTCCCCAAATGAGCAAAAAACCTGTTGAGATGACATTTTCGATAATGTATTATGGCAGGTAAATTAGGCAAAGAGTTAATTAAAATCTGAGAGTTAATTAATGAGATCCACTGCACGTTAAAGATCATTACTCCATCTGAAAAGAGTAATTAGAGAGCACTTGCTGGTGTGTTTTATTCTCCTGGGTGTTTTGCTGACATGCCACATAAGTCATTCGATGTTGAGAAAATAATCTGCTGATCTCCATATTTACTGTGATTATTAGATAATCGTGGAAAGTTAAGCTGCAGCAGGGAGAATCCTCTTTCTACCAGATTTCCTCTGAACTACTTATTCATCTGTCTATTTATCTGGCCTCTTATGTCCCTTAATTAAGTCATTAGTGATAATAATAATTTCCAATCTCTATTTTAACTGGATGTTTTCAAATAAAAATTGCCTATTCTTTAAATCACTTCAGATAATAGAGCTGGAAGTTCAAGAAATCTGCTCTGTTGTGCTGCTGGCACTGTTGTGTTGTGTGGCCATAGGCAAACTTGGCTCAATTCCCAACCATTTTTCAAATGAGACTGAGCTTGTGTGATGAGACCTCTGATGGCTGGGATGTCAGTCAGTCAGAGGGATAACTCAGAGAAAACAATTAAGTACTCAGTGGATAATTCTTCTTGCCATTTTCTAAGTAGCAGGTCCTTGAAAATTTCCAGAATTTCATCAGCATTGATTGGAAATGTTGCTGAAAAAATTCACTGTTGGCTGTCATTGTTGTCCCTGGTTGTTTTAATTCATTGTGGATTTTTTTCATCATAGAATGGTTAGGATTGGAAGGGGCCATAAGGATCTCCCAGTTCTAGTGAAGGGAACCTTCCAATAGACCAGGTTGCTCAGAGCCCCACTCAGCCTGGCCTTGAACACTTCCAAGGGCTGGGAATTCACAGCATCTCTGGGTAAACTGTGCCTGACCACCCTCACAGTGAACAATTTCTTCCTAATATCCAGTCTTAATCCAGCCTCTTTAAGCTAAAGACCATTTCACCTTGTCCTGTCACTGCAGAGATGTCTTCAGGGAAGCCTTTGAGAAATCAGTTCATGTTTATCTTCACACACTGGCACAGCAGCTCACTTTCAGATCCATTAATTTTTGCTGGATTGTTATTTGTGCTGCCTTTATTCATAAATTCCCAGAAGAACATTGCTTGCTTCAGTTTAAGCTTGATATTCCATGTCCTGCCATCCCCATCCAAGAGAAGGGTCCTCTTTCCCTATAGGATCCCTTCATCAACCCACATTTTAAAACCACATTTTTCTACATCTCTCCTCCACCTCTCTACCCCATCCCTCCTCCCAACCTTACTCTACCCTTCACCTCCAGCCCTTGCAAGCTGTTACCTTTCTAAATCTGTCCTGCACTTCTGAATTTCCCAGATGTTTTCCATCTAGCAGTACCCCGGGTCAGGATCTATTGGCTGCAGGACTCTGAAATTGCTCATTTCATCTTTAGCTTCATTAGATAATCTCAAGGTTTCTTCTATGAAGGAGGTGGATGCCTTCTGCAAGTTTTTTTTTTTTTTTTTTTTAGCTAAAGGTCTCTTCAGAAATCAAATTAAGGAACCACAGAGACCAGACCTGTGTGGTATCTTAAAATGATATTTGAAGTGAAGAGAAGCTGAAGAAAAAAAAACAAGAAGTGTATTTTGGCTCTATGGAGTAAACTCCAGAACACACTCTCTTCTCATCTATTCTCAATAAACGTTTTTCATTTTCTCTCATACAGGAGCTAATAGTTTAAAATTATTGGTGTCTTCTCTGTAGACCACTGATTTCCTAATTTTTCCAAAAATGGTTGACCCCATATAAACTTCCAGCTGGAAATACAGTGTTCTGAAGAGCCAGTGTAAGTTTGCTGTAAGCTGCTGTGTTTCTTCTGTGTTTTACAGGGATTTTTTAGATTTAGTTTACAAGATGTTCCCCCATGTTGCCCTTTTGTCTCCCAGAAATTCACTGTCTGTAATTTCAAAACATTTCCTATGTGCTGCACCTATGGTGACAAAAGCCTTTTCTCACATATGGTGAAGATGCCAATATTCTTCATCTGTCATTCAAAGATCATTATTTAGTTCATGGGAAAAAAAAATGGAATATATTTTTGGGTGTAATACCAAACTCTGATTGTTTTTGTCTTGAAACTTTGGTCTGACAAACTTTTACCATATCTCAGAATTGAGATTCCATTTTTCCAAAGGAACCTCTGATTTTATTCTTGTTCTGCATCAGGAAGCTGAGAGCTTGATTGACTTCAGGAAAGAGAAGATCTAATAAAACACACCAGAAGGGCAGAAACAGTAATATTTACTGATTAGGAAACATGTGCAGGTCTCAGTGTAGCTGATGGCTCCACTGAACTGGAATCCTCCTTTCATCCCTCACGATCTGCCTACCTCCTCCCTGGATACACGTGATGATAACTCTTTATTAAAATGTCAGGCCATTCTGGGAATTAATTAATAAAAAAAGAACTCTGGAACTGGCACAACACTAGATGTTAGAAATTCTTATTAATCCACAAACTACATCCACACAGCAGGATGACAGCTCTTCCCAAATGCTTTAAGCAGAGACATGACACAGACAAGTGGTTTAGAGAATCAGAGAATGGTTTGGGTTAGAAGGGACCTTTAAGGATCACCAAGTCCTGCCATGGCCCAGGACATCTGCACTAGATCAGGTTACTCAGAGCCCCTTTCGAGGTGGGAGCTAATTATTATCTTGAGCACTGTAATATCCCTGCCTAAGCAATATTTTCCCTTTTTCATTATGATCAGGAGGTCCTTACTCAGCCACGCTGGTCTCCTTCCTTCCATGCCCATTTCCTTGCACTTTGAAATGAAGAGTTCTTGTGCTCCATGAAAATTTGAGTTGCTGCCAGTTCCCTTCTACCCCTGTGCCCCTGGGGGTGCTTCCCCATTTCAGCTCACATCTTGTCCCAGGATAGCTGAGAAGCAGCCAGGACTGGAATTCAATCCCAGAAAAGCAGATTTTCCCAGTTTTCCCACAGGGAACTGACAGAGTCCTTAAATTAAGAAGCTTTGTTTTTCAAGTGATTTAGTACTTCAGGTTGTTCAGAGGATTTAGTTCTACATGAATGTTGATTTGCAATCAATTAGAGTTAAGAAAGGAAGAAATTGCTCCCAAACACAATTATATAATTTTATATTATTATTCTATATTATACAATTCTTATGTACACAATTAGATTCCAGTGAATATGGATGATTACTTTTCAGCCTGAACTATCATCTAATCCCTAAACTATAAAGCAGCAGATAAAATATGTTTTTTTCTATCAGATCATTAAAAAATAAAGATAAACATTCGAGTGACTTTCAACATCATTATTAGATCAGTTATGCTTCTGATTATATAGTGAGGTACTATTAAAGAACACTTAAAATCATGATTCTATTGTGTTGCTGAAGGGTATTAGAGACAATGAAGACACCACTGGATTTGGAAGTTCCTTCATAACAAGTCACCACAGGCTGAAATACAGATCTAGAGGAGTATGGCTCAATTCTTGCTCTGTCCTTGTAGTGCAAGGACAATGTCCTTGTCCCTGCAGTGTTCCCTTCCCAGGGTCCAGCCACCTGATTTAAGGACTCTCTGATAAAGCATATGCCTAAGTTAAGTAAAAAATATTGTGTTAACAATAACAAAAGCTTTCTAGAGTAAGGATTCAGATTTCATTCAGTCCATGTGGGCCAGGTTATGATTTACCATAGGAATTTCCCTTAAAATGTGGGGCAGGACAAAGTCCTGCAAAGGCTTTTTTTTTTTTTTTTTTTTTTTTTTTTTCACCTCCTCACCTTGATCATGGGAATTTTTTATTGATCCAACACACCTCATAAATCATCAATTGCTCTCAACCATCTCTTATAAAACTCCAGATTCTTTGCTTTCAAAGTAGACTTTTTACCTTCCAAATGCACCTGTTTCTCTTTTTGGGCCTCTTTTCCCATTGTACTTCTTTCTTTCTTAACTCGTAGATGGCTGAAGGCATGAATTAGAATTTTCTCAGCTCTTGCATCTTTATTTATCAAATGGAGGCACAGCTCTTTCCAAGTGCAGTGGTTTGTAAACAGTGCCAATTAGACTCTTGTTCTTCTCCAAGCTGGGACAGAGCAGAGAGAGGCAGAGGGAGGTGCTGCCTTACAAATGGGACTTACTGAGTTATGCATGCCAAGACTCCATAAAAGCCTTATCAAACAAAGTCAGTGAGGGGAAAAAAAGCACAGAGCTAATTATCAGGCAGCACTAGTAAATCAAAAAAAAAGTGTTTAAAATCCAGATAATTAAGCCTTGCTCTAGGAACAGGGGGATTCCTGCCTGCATGTTCAAGTCTTTTTAAATCTGAATTTGAAGGCAAAAGGTAGTGGTGTTTAAGTTGCTTTTATTATTTTGCCCTCTGGTGAAGAAGAAGAAATCACAGCAAAATTGCTTGATTGTTTCATAAGAGGAAATCAAACAGATAACAAAGGGCAACCAGCCATATTGATTGTCTGACAACTTTTAATGAGTGGTTCTGGTGAATATGTTGGGAGAATTAAACAAAATGTTTTCTTCTGTGTGATATCCCAGAGTCATCTGGATGCAATCCAGTGCAGTGTGTTCTAGGGTGACCCTGCTTGAGCAGAGAGGTTGGATCAGATGGGCCACTGTGGTTCCTTCCATCCTGACCCATTCTGTGGTTCCGTGTGGGTCTTTGATCTGAGAAAACATCAGCTTTAAACTGAGAACAGGTTTAAAATAATCGGGAAGAAACTCTTCCCTGTGAAAGTGGTGCGCCCCTGGCATGGGTTGTCCAGAGGAGCTGCGGATGTCCCATCCCTGGAAGCGTTCAAAACCAGGTTGCATGGGGCTTGGAGTAACCTGGGATAGTGGAAGGTGTCCCTGCCCATGGCAGGGGGTTGGAACTGGATGATCTTTAAGAATGATCTTCCCACCCAAACTATTTCATGCTTCTATGATTTCTGATGCAAGGGACTTTAGAAAACCCCAGTATGCATAAAAAGATATGTTCCTAAATCACTCAAATATATTTAAATATTCCTAAGAATGACTAGCTGTGAGAAGGGATATGTTGATATTGAACACTGACATTTTCATTCCACCCTTTCTTTCTGGATGGTTGTGGGAGACCATGGAGGACCCCCAGGTGCTCATGGAGGACTGGGAAAGAGAAATTGAACAGAAAAGAGAGATTGAACAATACCTGTAGGGGAAATTATTTCTTTTCAATATATTAAAGCTACCAGTTTTCTTAGTCTGGATGTGCAGGAATACATCAGACCTCTGCATCCACCCCACAGCCCAACTGAACACACACTGTAAGGGTGTTCTGTTCATGACAATAACAACTCTGCCATAAATCTGATGTATTTTGGCAGCAATGGTCAATTTTCTCATGTGTTTCTGATTTCTTGTCCAGAAGATTGTGCTACTGTTATGGAACGCTGAGGTGCTGGAGTGTGTCCAGAGAAGGGAATGGAGTTGGGAAAGGGGCTGGAGCATGAGCCTGGTGATGAGAAGCTGAGGGAGCTGGGGGTGCTCAGCTTGGAGGAAAGGAGGCTCAAGGGAAACCTTATCCCTTTCTTTCATTCCCTGACAGGAGGTTGTAGCTAGGCCCAAAAAAAATATTGTAGGACAAAAGGAAATGGCCACTTTCTGAGGCTTCTTTTCTCCTTTTTTTTTTTTTTTTTTTCCCTTTTTCTTTTCATTCTCAGATCACAAAAGGACGAGCTTAGCTCTGATCCTTGTCTTTATTTTGTCAAGTAAAAACCCTGAAAATATCCTGAGTTCTGAGGAACTAAATAGTCTTAAATACAAAACAGCCTACTGCTGCCAAGAAAACTTTGATGACAGATAAAAGTTCTTTAACTGTCAAGATAAATATAGACTAAGGCAGGTAGGGTTCAATGGAAAGAGAATGAGATTGTAAAATGTTACAGAGTGGTTNACAGGCAGGTCCATGGCTGTGAGTTCAACTTGTTTTTTTTTTTTTTTTTTTTTTTTTTTTTTTTTTTTTTTTTTTTTGTCTAAATTTGCTTTATTTTACACTCCTGGATTTGGCTTTACCCCAAAAGCAGGTCTGTGGTTGTGCTTGAAATTCCAGCTCCCTGTCCAAGAACAAAGCCACAAGCTTTGTATCCAGATTTCCAACAATGAAACAGTATTTATGGTTCACGAACTTCTGGTTTTAATAACCTGTGTATTTCTCCTCTGTTCTTCTCCTCCCTTCCCATCCCATCTGCATTTCAAGATGCTGCTGATTGTCCATTTCAATCTTTTAAAGGTGGTGCTGATGAACTTTACACTGATAAACCACAAAGTTGTAAGAAGGAAAAGAGAAGTGAGGGGGTGGGGGAAGAAACAAGGAGAACTCCCAGGTTTCCTGCTAAATGTGGATTAAATTCCGTGAAATTACTATTTTAATCATATTTTTTATCTATCTGTACTACAATGACAGTCATGTTAAGGAAAGGAGGGGAAAAAAAGGACAATTTGTACTTTTACTGCCCAGACTTGAGTTCATGAATAGGAGGTAGAACGCAGGAATTTAGTTGCCCACTGAATCAATGGTTTCCCTAAATTTCCCCAAAAGAAAGTACACATTAAAAATTTTAATTTTCAGCCGTGTTACAGAGCACATACTAAGCTTTCTTGACACAGTGGTCTGTACACAATCCATTTGCTGGTCATTAGGAAAAAACAAACACAAGGAAACTGAAAACCTCTTACAATACAGCAAAAGTTACTTTCCAGATTGTTTTTCACCTCCATACAGACAGAAAAGGAGAAATTCCTGCTTCCACACTGTATCTGGGCTGTTTTTAGTACTGCTCCAAGTGGTTTGTGGCTGGTCTTAACTGCTGCCCCCAATTCCTGGAGGGTGAGATCTTGTGTCAGGTTAAGGTTTAAGCAATCTGGAAACCAAGTGTTAAGCACTTTTTAAAGTTCAAGAATGGGTTGAGCACTTGTGTAGTCATAATCCCAGAGAAAATCCTTCTGCTGGAAATGATCTCTATCACTGCTCCAGCTAAAGCACAAAGGTTTTGTCACAGCAAACTCTTATCAGCTTTGAGAGGAACTCAGCTCCTCTCCTTTGTGTATACTCAGCATCTTCCCAGAGGGATTCACTGTTAAAAAAAAATAATCACCACTGAGGTGGACTCTTTTTCACTCCATGATAACACATTATATATGACATGCAACCACCAGCTAGATGGAGGCATCCAAAGCTCTGTTTCAAGGAGTACATAACAATTCAGTGCTACATGGAACAAAAGAGCTATGTGTGGGAAAACAATATTCAAAGAGCCAGCATAAAAATAATGAAGCCAGGGAAAATGAAATTAGAAGATGAAGCAAAACCAGAGGGAAATATAGCAAGGAACTATAAAAGGGATGGGAGATCACAGTTAAAATAAAATAGACAGCAATTTAAAAATAGTTTAAAGCTCCTAGAAAGTTGTGAGAGAAAAACATAATGATGCTAGGAAAAAATGAGAAGTGATAGCACAACGTAGGAACTGTGGGCATAAAACTAATGTATTAAAAGTTATGATATGCTTACACTCTGCAGAGAAAAATTCCCATTTCACAAGTGATAACACAGGGAATCTTCCCATCTCTGTCAAGGTCATGGACCAAAAACTGCATTCTATATGTAATGGTAAGTGGGACAATGAAGGTGCAAGTCATGATTTAAAACTCCTCCATCCACCCTCTATGAAGGTGTGTCCTAGAGCATGTTGGCTATCCCAGTGCCCAGCAGAACTGTCAGTGGTTAATCATGATTTGGTGGAAATAAAAGGAAAGCACAAATCTGAGCAAATAAGTGGATGCAGAGCTCATCTGGGAGGAGGAATTCCTGGCATCTACCCTGAAACAACCAGCTGTGCATGGACATGGAAATGGTCACTGGGATAATTATCATGCACTTTGCCTCCAGCATTATTGTCATCATTTCTTCCACTGGACAAATTGTAAAAGTCAAACCAGCCTTGTTGTTGTGACACTGTTTGTGCCATGGCAGTTCTCCAGGTAGCACTGAGTAGCACACGTGAGTAGCAGAGAGATGAAGGACTGACAACACACATCTGTGCTGTGCTTTGCCTCTTTTCTATCTCCCTCCTAGCAGATGTTCCTTTCTGTGTCCCGTGTTTGCATGTTTATCCAGGAGAGCTCAGGAGGCTCCCACTGGATTTGCTCTTTGCAGAGCTGAGGAACTCTTCTTCCAGCTGGATGGAAAGTACTTTGGCAAGAGGCTGCTCCTCAAGAGAAAAATCTGGAAACTTTTCCTGTCCACTTAGTACTTATGAAGACTTAAGTAGTAAATACGAAGTCCTTAGTGTTTATAAGTGTAAGACTCATCACTGAGTATCTCTGGAAGGCAGGAACTCAAGTGCTGAATTAATATTTCAAGAGTGCCTGAGTCTCTCCTGCACACTGTAAACAGACTTTCATGGATCTTTCTGAGCTCAGGCTCAGGGAAAACTTAAGTGATGACAACCAGAATAGATGTCTTGACATTTCTTGCAATTTTGAAAAGCTCCATTCAGAGTGGGATGGTAAAATATCATAAATTGATTTTGTAAGATATTTGACATGCAGTAACAGGGCTGTTGCTGTAAACAGCACCGAAGAAATCTGGGAATATGACTGTGTCAATCAAGCAGTTTTCTATTCGGAATATTGCAGTCAAAAAAAACAATGATAAGAGCTGGGGAATATATAAGTTATGTCATGGATTAATGATGACTTTCTTGTCATAAACAACCACCTAAATAAAGTTTATCACCATACTCTTCCAAGTTCATTATCTTATTACACACCAGTGTCCATCAAAAACCAAAAATGTAATGACTGAGAACTGGCTAGAGAAGAGGAGCAATGCGGGAAATCTAATCTGCTTAAAAATGATAAGTCAGACTGATAATAATGAATCAGAATGCTGTCAAACATGTCAAAGCCAAATTCAACATATAAAAATTAATCTCTACCATGGTAGTTCCTGTGACCACGACTCACTGGCTCAGGAGCCATGTTGCTTTCAATACTGTTTGTGTCTTCTTCACATTTGTCATTTTGACAATGACTTAAAATAGGTTAAACGTGAACTAATGTACAAAAAGTGCAGGAAATAATTAGGTACGAAATGTTTCTGGTGTACAGAAATAATTTAAAGAGCAGCAGTGTATGTGCCAACATAATTAACAAAGTAATGCTATAATGCCAGTTAGTACTTTCCTCAAGTGAGAATTTTATGCTGCTGCATTTCAGTGTGGAAAAAACTAATTTACGGCATGTCTGCAACAAGCAACAATAAGGCTCTTGTTTGTTTACAAATAAATCTTCTAAGGAAATTAAATGCTTGGGAAATTACAGGTAATGCATTTCCATTTTTGACTGCAAAATGAGGGCTGTGATTTCAAGATTTCCACAGCCTTACAAAAATAGCACTTGTAGTGGAGCAAGAGTTAATCAGCTACAACAAAAACTGAGGCATCAACTCTGCATCAGGACTTGGGACAGCAGGAGATTGTTAGAAAAACTGACTGGCCACTGCTCTGTAGGAGTGGGAGGCAGTGGTCCATGGCAGGGTTCAGGAGGTAATGCTGGAAATGTAATGCCTGATTGAATGCACTTCTGGAAAAATTTGTATTTATCACCTAGACACACAAACATTTCACTTGGTAAAAATCCTCCCAAAATAAGAGGATAGCAAAACCTTTCAAATACAGAATAGCATAGGAAAACTCCCTTCCCTTCCCTTCCCTTCCCTTCCCTTCCCTTCCCTTCCC
>WEIU01016754.1:133564-168804 GCA_013389925.1 Aegithalos caudatus
AAGAGAAGAGAAGAGAAGAGAAGAGAAGAGAAGAGAAGAGAAGAGAGAAAACGGAGAGGGGACTTCATCCTTGTCTGTCCTTGCCTGCAGCGAGGGCTCAGAGCATGGACCAGGCTCTGCTTGGTGTGTCCAGCAATGGAACAAGAGGAATGGGCAGCAACTGATGCCCAGGAAGTTCCACCTGGACAGGGGGAAGAGCTTCTTTCGTGTGCACTGAACTGATTCTCCAGAGAGGGTGGGAGTCTCCCTCCCTGGAGATATTCCAGAGCCATCTGGACACAATTCTGTGCCTGTGCTCTGGGATGGCCCTGCTGGAGCAGGGAGGTGACACCAGGTGACCCCACTGTTGTCTCTTCCAGCCTGACCCATTCTGTGTGTCTGTGATTCTCCAAAGCTTGTCTTGACATAACAATTTTTGCTCACAGTGTGGAAGCAAATCATGCTGAGGTTTCAGGTGCACTTTAAAAGTCATGGATACATAGGAAACTGCACAAAGCTGACTAAATTGCAGAAAAGTTGAGACACAACCACTCTTGTGGCCAAGTAAAGTGTCCTTGTGCTGTGTATCAAGAGATGAAGTGGAACACTTTCCTAATGTGAGGAAAATGCAACTGTAGAGCTCTCAGTAGAGTTGGACTGAAATTTTTAAATTTTTACAATATTTAAAGCAACCCTTTTAGACTAGTAGATCTATATTTTTATACCCTTCAGTGCAAGAATAATATGATGATTTTTTTTTTTTTTTTGCCTAACATGTACATATCTCTTCAATGTCACCCTGTACAATGGTAATTTTTTTTTTTCTTGATGGCACAGTCATAGGATATTTGAGGATAAGAACAGTATTTTGATCAAAATGACATTCCTGCCTATTAGATTCTGGCCTTACACAAATATGATTGTCTTGGATAAGTTTCTGAAGTAAGTAGAGACTATTATTACAAGAAAATTGAATGTGAGTCCTTTCAGTTATATCAATCACTTACAATTATTAATTACAGTTATTGCAACCTTTACTTCTTGTTAAAGCACCACAGGTATACACAACACACACAAAAATTTGGGTTTAAGCCTTTTCTAAGTAGTTGGTGGTGTAAAGCACTCTGTTGTCTTCTCAGATGTTGGTCAGGTTAATTCTTGTTTTTCCTCACTACATTGCTGCAAAACCTGGCACTGCCTCTCTCCTTAGAAATGTTGCCACGAAGCAAGGGAATTAAGGAGTCCTTAGGAATTAAGAATAGACTTCAGCATACACATGGAATCAATAGCACTCTATAAATTCACCTTAGGAAATAATCTCATGCTCTGCACTTATTACTGTTGTGGAAACTGTGCAGTGAATATTGCTTTTAGCCCATCTGTAGTGCTCAAAGGGCAAAGCTCACAAGTTTCTGACCATGCTGAATCTGTGTGAGCAGTGGTGGTGGATGAAAACAGGATTCAGATGGGGGTGCCTCAAATGGACTAGCTCACAGAGCTGTTTCTGCTTGCAGTGGATAAATTCTGCCTTTTGCAGAAGATACCTGGGGAAATTTAGAAGTTTCTGCAAAGAACAGCTCATGAAACATCCCTGCTCCAACCTGTTCCTTGCAGGTAGTTCATCTCATGGCCTGAAACCCTTGGAGACACCTTATAGCTTGCAGACTCCACTTCTTAATTTATCTTCAATACTTCCTAAATCGATACTAATGAGCTAAAGAAGTTGTCAGGGAAAGAAACAAACTCTGGTCTCTGCATCAGTGCCAAGAAAAACTGGTGATGTGCATGTTAAGAAAAACAGACCTAGCTAGATATATAGAGGGAATTAAATACATAATTTAAGAGGAAACATTCTTGGAGGAAAAGAAAAAATCACTGAGACCTACTGCTCATTATTTCTAGTTCATTAAAAAGTAATTGCTACATTTTACTCTTCTAATGGCTGAAGATTTTAAAGCACTTTACAGGCATTAGCAAACCAACTTTTCCAGCATCCCAAGCAGAAGGTTGAGGCTTACTATGTGCACTGTGTGAATAGAGAAACTGGTCATCATTAGTATTTGAAGATAATTTTCAATGTCCTGGGAACCAAAAACATCTTATAGCTCTTATTTTACTTCCCTAGAAGTAGAATTTTTATGTAAGAGAATTCTTTGTAATTCTTCTTTTTTTTTTTTTTTTAAAGTTTTGGTGTAGACAGATAATCCAGGACCATCAGCCACTCCTGCCAGAAATTACAGAATAATTAAACAATTTTTCCCTTGCACATTTTCAGGCTCTGAAAACAAGACACTGAAAACTTACAAAAATTGAAATTGAGATGTGTCAATTTTTTTATCGAAAAATTATTGTCAAAATTCAGACATAAAATACTTAATGATTCCTGTGGAGGTCCTAGGTCAACCTTGGCACAGGTTGTGCACGAGCAGCAGCAGCAAGATCGTGAGTAGTGGTTGTACTGCGGAGACCAGAAACATTTTCACTCTTGTAATACTGCATTTTAAAACACAAAATCAAAATTCCACATGTTGAAGCAAAGATAATCTGAAAAAAAAAAAACAAAAAAAAAAACTTCTATCCACCAGCTAAGAGCAGCTGAGGAGAGTTTTAGCTCATCTTCAGCATCCCTTTAGGTATTAAAATAGAAGAGTAATAAGATACTCTATTAGGATATCCTGAGCAATTTTTTATGATAGTTTTTCTTAACCAAACAAATCTGTGATTGGGGAAGATACTATCTATGAATAATGAAAGGTTTCCTTTTGTATTCAATTTCTGGATGCCTTGTGATTAAATGGATGTTGTTTGTGAAATAATAATAAAAAAATGCTGACACTGTAAATCAACCAGAACCAATCTTCTACTTTCCCAGGCATTACTGTAAGAAAATTAATTCTCTGCACCCAGGAACAAGCTCTGTATCTCAAAGTAAATTGATTAACTGTGTTTCAGCTTCTGTGTAATTAGAAATAATGGTTCCCATTCTTTTGGGTGAGTGGCAGAAGCAGGACTGAGGAGTTTGCAATGTCTGTTGGTGAGATATTGTTGAGGCCTTGTTGCCTCATTGCCTTGTAGTTCTTTGTGTGAAATCTCATAAAATAAAGCTGCACCTCTTTGTCTGGAATTTTTTGAAAGTGCTTGACCTTCACCAGCCTCTGCAATTTCCTTGGCTGTGATGTGCACTGGGAGGACATGGACCTGTTGGATGGAGCTCCTCTCCTACAAGGAAAGGCTGAGATAATTGGGATTGCTCAGCCTGGAAAAAAGAGGGTTTTGTGGTAACCTAATTGTGGCCTTGAAGTACCTCAAGGGAGCCTACAAAAAATATGGAGAGGGACTATTTAATGAAGTTACAGGGTGAGGGGAAATGGCTTCAAACTGAAA
The DNA here is from genome assembly GCA_013389925.1 of Aegithalos caudatus. Lineage (NCBI taxonomy): Eukaryota > Metazoa > Chordata > Aves > Passeriformes > Aegithalidae > Aegithalos > Aegithalos caudatus. The sequence continues at coordinate 136,928 of WEIU01016754.1, forward strand.
GAGAATAGGTTTAGATTAGATATCAGGAAGAAATTCATTACTGTGAGGATGGTGAAGCCCTGGAATAAATTTTCCACAGAAGTTGTGAATGGCCAGTCCCTGTTAATGCTCAAGGCCAGATTGGACAGGGCTTGGAGCAACCTGGGATAGTGGAAGGTGTCCCTGGCCATGGCAGGGGACTTGAAACTGGATGATATTTAAGGTCCCTGGCAACCCAAACCATTCTATGATTCTGTGATCTTGTGTCATGGAAGTGACTTTCTGTCTTGGTCATCAAGACATGGTTAGAAGGCATGACCCCAGAGAAACATCACAGAGTTTCCTCCTCCTTCCCACTCTGTGCCATGCAGCTCTCACAAAGAGATCCCATGGATGGGGAAATTCAAGCGTCTGGTGACCTTATCCCCACGTTCATGGGGCAGGAGAGGGAATGTGGTGCCATGCTGACAGTGCATGCATTCTGGTTGATCTAAGTTAGAAAAGAAGTTTTATGTTCTCTTTTTGTCAGTCTCAGAAGTTTATGCTGGTTTCTGGCACTTGGGTGCCTGAATATGAGACAGATGCTGAGGGATCACATTTACCTGAATCTTCTTTCCAGCTTTATCTCCACCCCAATGTTTACCCTTGATACCATGTGGAACACTGACCAAACAATCTGGGCTGATTCTTCAGGTGAAGTTTCACAAGCCCCTGTGGCAATTGCTTCCTTCATACTTTCCATCTACTTATTTAGGAAAAGTAATCAAATTTTGCCCACCATAATTATTGTTTTACAAACCTGGGGAGCTTTCCCTCTCTACATCTGCTTTTGAGCAAACAAAAATAAAGGGATTTCATCATTCTGGAAATGAAAGTGTAGCATTGAGGAACACAGAGTAACAAAATCTATGGGAAACCCATGAATCCCAGACAATATTGAGATCGTAAATCTTCACTAAACCACTCACTTAGCTAATAAATTCCAGCATGAGCATGGGGAGTTTGGACTGAGTCTTTACACTTTAGTTTCTTTGTAATGTGTTAAAGTACATTTTTGGGATTTCTTAAATCCACAAAGGCCTTCTGTGTAGTAGTGGAATTGCTGTATCACTTCAAGGCATACTTCCTATGCTGTTTGCACTGTTTTTCAACCCATTTTGTTTTAAGGACTGCTGGACATTTCCCACTAGAGGTTGTGTGCCTCTAAAGATGTCTTAAATATAGATCATAGCATGGAAAAATAGAAACTGAAACTCAAAATATTCTGCATTTTTTAATGTTATCCCCAGTATTCATGTTTAGTCACGGACTCTTGGAATCCATGGGCCAAAATCTGCAAAAAGTACTTGAAAACCATGGTTAATTGATGATTTTTCATTGAAAACAACTTGATATTCATGGTTTTAATGGCTTTTATAAGTGATTTTACAAAATAGGTTTTTTTGCAAATTTACTAAATGTTAGTTATTATAGTAGCAATAAAAATAAATTTTAAAAAGTGAACTGAGGGGTGAACTCATTTCTGTGTAGAACTTTCTTATAAGAGGCAGGAGAGGGAAAGGTGCTGATCTCTTCAGTGATAGCACATGAGGGAATGGCTAAAAGATGTCAAGTTCAGATTGAATATTAGGATTAAGGTCTTCACTGAGAGCTTGGTTGAGCACTGGAACAAGCTCCATAGGAACGTGGTCATGACTTCCAGCCTGTCAGTGTTCAGGAAGTGCTTAGGAAACAGAATCAGGTACAGCATTTAACTTCCCAGTTGTGTGGTGCCAGGAGTTGGACTCATTGATTCTTCTGAGTCCTTTCCAATTCAGGATATTCTATGAAAAATGGTATGAGATTTTTACCCTGACTACATCTGTTTCTGTTGTGAAACTACAATTCTATTATGTCCTTTGAAACCTCTGGCATTTTGTCACTTATCACTTGGACTGAGCTATCCTGCAAATCAGCAATCAGCAGGTCTGCACCACAATTCCTTCCCAGAGCCTTCTCTTCACTCATAAAACATCTGTAGGATGGCAGCTGTAATTATGCCCAGTTCTGACGTCCAAACAAGCAAAGCCAGCAGCAGGTCAGAGATGAGAGACAACTGAGAGCAGCTTTTTAGACACATCTGTGCTGTAATTTGTCTCACTTTCCATCTGAAGTCAAATCAGCCCTGTCTCTGACCTGAGCATCTCCATCTGGGGATTTAGATCACGGAGAGATGAAAAGAAGAGAGCTTGGGTCCTAACAGCTTAAACAGAAAATGAGACTGGAATTAGACCTTGGAAAAATGAAACTGGAATCAGACCTGGGTTTTATACACAACACACCTCAAAAAACATCAAATGAGGCCAAAAATCCAGCAATGTTCCTAAGTTGCTGGGAACCAAACACTTCCAAGAAGTGCCATTAACATTTGGGATGTGACTCTCACCTATAGTTCAGGCAGTGAAGATATTCAGCAGTGGGATTGTCCTGGTTTAGAAAGACAGGTATCTGCCAGCAAAAGCTGGAATTTCCCTTGGAATAGAGAATCTAAACCCCCTCCCCCAAATTATTATAATTTTGCAATTAGGGGCTTTCAGGCAAAGATTTGGGAATAGTAGTAACAGTTCATTATTAGGAATATTAAAAAATACAAATGTGGTGGTACAGAAACACAAGCAAAACAAATTAAAAAAACAAAACAAAACAAAAAACAAAAAACAAAACAAACAAACAAACAAATCAGAAAACTCTGACAGAGTCAGAGATGTGACCTGACACCCTGTTGGTCAGGGTGTTGGAAGCAGTCCAGATGAATCCTCCTGGAGTAACAGATGTGGTTCTGTGGAGTAGAGACAATCCTGTAGAAATTCCAGTAGTGGTGAGAAGGATCCAATCTTCCTCAAGGAATCCAGTGGAAAACAGGATATCCTAGTGTTCCTATGTCTCATTTTTATCTAGGTAGGAATGCTTGGGGAACCCCTCACTGGGTGGAACATCTCACAATGGGATGATATTTTGTGTCGTGTCATTTGTGAGCCTTAATGGCCCATTATCAGCAGATATCCCCAAGGGAGGATGGGTGGTGAAAGAGATAAGAAACACTGCCCCACCTGGTTTTAACAGCTGGGCCATTATCAGAAAGCACCTGCCCCCCTCCCCCCTGGAGTTACAAACATAAATAAAAAATCTCCCCAACTGCTTTCACAGATGAAATAGAATACACAGTTTTGGTTCCATAACTTAAGAAAAGGATGAAACAAAATTCCTGAGATTTACTGGTTTGGGTTGAAAAAGTTTTCCTTGGAGATTTCTTAGACTGTGATGAATAAAAGCCCATTAGATTTCTCCTGGTGTCTGGGAGAGATCGACTGGTGTTGTGCAGTGTAATGGAAAGCTGGCTAATCAATACTGGGCTATTTTTCAGTTTAACTTTATTAATTGTGCATACTGTGTTCATTTGTGTCTGAAAGAGAAATAAACAGGTGTGAACATCGATTCCTGCTAAATAACAACATTATGAAAGAACATTATTTAGGCATGTCTCAGCTCCTCATCATTGTTCTAGAGAGGTAGAATTATGTAGAGGCCTCTTCTGCTCATTACCCATGAAAATGAAGACTCACTAACCATGACATCCATCATGTCCTAACACCGTGGCAGTATTTCCATGTATCCATGATGTCTGAGTGATCGAGACAGGTAGCAGGGTGGAAAATTAGGCCATACCTCAGTGGGCAGTCATTGGTTCTTGGCTGTAGGCACAGAGAAACAGTTCCTCCCTTCCAATCCACGGAAAATGAGCCCAGCAGCTTAAAAGTGATGATCTCCTTGTCTCCAGAGGGAAGAGTGATAGAGTGGAGAGAGCAGCACCTGCTCAGAGACTCCTTCCAGCTCTTTCTTAGTGCTTGTTGAGAAATGTGCAGAAAGTCTTTATTTGCAAACATCTCCCTCCTGTACCCCTGCCCAAATCCATTATATGCAAAACAGAGACAAAAGCAGATGCCACAACTCATCCTCCTGCCTCGAGTTACAGCCAGAGAAAACTCTTGAAAATAAGCATTTGACAGCAAGGTTTGGCAAATCAGATTTCATGCTTTCCATGAGGGATTTGTGCACCTGAACCCCACATCAACCACCGATAAGAGGTGGGATTTTGCATCTCTATAACCTCTGACAGTTGCTCCATCACAAGGTATCTCCAGCCTGCTGCCACCTCCCTGTGCACCAGATGGGTCCTGGTCATTATCCCCAGTCTGGCACTGCCTCTCTATCAGTCAAAGATACACAACAGATCCATTATATCATGGCTTTTAGGATGTGAACTAATTAGGTGTCCTGAAAATATCATCTAAGCTTTTTCATCTTTCCATCTTGCTTCCTTGGGGGTGTAATGTGTGTCCAAATCCATTTATGTAAGGAACATTCATAATGTCTGAGGAAACAAGCCTGATAATAAATAATAGTAATAATTGTAAATTTCAAACTGATAACAAAAATTTGATAGCAAATAATGTCTAATAAAGTAGATGTTTATCTAATTTGCATACCTTTATTATCTTGACTTCTGTTGAGGTGTGCTGTTTTTCACTGCTGGGAATTATGCCCACAGATTGTGTAAAAGGTGGTAGAAATGTAAGTTAACATTATAACTTGACTATTATAAAGCAGAGACACAAGAGAGGGAGCACCTTTTGCAAAACAAAACCCTGCTGCCTTCAAAAGCTGTGGTGAGGATCCTTGACCCTGTGGTACATCAAACCTCCTTCAAACACTCCCTCATATGTGTTCTTGCATGGATAAAAATAAAGCAAAATCAGTTTGTGGATCTGTTGGCATCATGCAAAAATCCTGTGGGGAAGAGGAAATGTACTGGATACCAAACAAAAATAAAAAATGGTCATGTTCTCAGCATACCAGTGACCAAGACAGAGAAGGCAAAGGGATAAAGAGACAGACCAGGACATGAGGGGGCTGAGGCACAGGGTGGCTGAACTGCCTTGTTTCCAGCAGGCAGCCCTTGATGCTGAACTGCAGTTGGGTGTTTTATGCACTCTGGGATTTTGCAGCATCCTGCCCGAGCCTTGGCCATGCCTGTGGCATTGCAGCAGAGGCCAGAGAAAGCCACAGATTGCACTGGAGCCATCAGAAACCCAAAACAATGCTTTGGGAGAGTGGGTTTTCCTGGCAGGCTTCTCACAAACAGTTTTCAGGCTCCCTTCAGGCACTGAGCAACTTTTAGAGTAAGGAAAATCCTGAATTTTTCCCATACATTAGCATAATTCCCATATATTCTGCCAGCTTTCTCTGCTGTGACATTAACACAAAGAGTCACATCCTGTACTGCTCTCACCTTTAATAAACTTTTAATTTATGCAACAACTTGCTGTAGTGGTAGTCAACATTGCTGTAGGACCCCAGGATATCTCAGGTGGGTTGGGAAAATTCAGTATTTTGCTGTCCCTTCCAGCAAATCTAAGTCCTGCTATTCAAAGCCTCATGTGACTGACAATATTCAGACCAACAGAAGAACTAATTAGTCTGAGGTAGCTTGGGAGTCTTTTTGCTGAATTCAGAAGGCTTTGGGATCAATCAGCTGGGCTTTGTGCTGCCAGGAATACGAGACACTTGCCCTGGGCTGCTGTGACAGACTATTTCAGCTCCATGTATGAGTCATAGCATTAAATTTCCTCTCTTTTTAGTGACATACAGGTTCATTTGACAGCCATTTCTCATTGTTTTTCTGCTAAAAATTCTTTGGCAGGCTCTTTTGAAAAGACAGGTGTCCAAAATACACATTTTAAAACCAAGTTCCATGAAATCCTCATATTAATAGCTGGCTACCACTTGAAAAATTAAGCTTTTGTTTCCTGGAGCCACTCTAACTATATAGTCATGACCAGCACTTTTCTTCTTCCCCTCAGAGGGCAATTTCAAGTGCATTCATTATTTAATTTTTTGATTTTCCCAGGAGAGAAAGAGGTCATAGATTATTATTATTATTATTATTATCATCGTCATCATCATCATCATCATCATCCCTAAACTTAAAATGTGTAAACCAAGCCATAGCAACATCAAGTGAACTGCTTAGCAAGGCCAAGATTAAACAACAGCTAGGACACTATCTCTTCAGAAAAAGAGGTAAAATCAATGATTGCAGGTAAGAACCTGTAATTCAGCACTTCAGACCCTGTGCAGGATGAGATGGGAGCCCACTCAATGAATTATTTATGAAAGCATTTTGGTTGTTTATTCCTAGAAGGAAATTATGAGAAGTCAGTTGTCCCAGGCACTGTATGAAATCAGTCTGTAGAGAAACTGTGATCAAATCTGAAAAGGGAAGATGATGGTAACTTGAGAAGAAAATGGGAATAATCCCAGGGATTTTTAACCTTTCCCTGAGCATAAAGGATTACCTGAAGCATGCAATCTTTCCTTCTAAAATTAAGATAAAAATAATCTATAGTAGTGATTAAATTGCTATTTCTTCACTGGTGTGTCATCTTCAAGAGCAGCACAGCTTTGGGAGTGCTGGAGTCTAGGATAAGAGTAATTGTCTAAAAGTGATTTTTATTTTAATCACAACAACTGAGTCTAAATTCTGTGATCTATGGGTTTGTGTTATGGCATGTCCAGAGAGCCATTTCTCTGGGTCTCCAGGTCAGCTCATCTCTTACCCACGTACCAGGGTTTCTAGACCACCTAAAGGAAGGTGTAGGTGAGATGGGACTGGTTGGCCCTGTTTCTAAACCCATAGGATTGGGCTAGATCCAAAACACAGACACAGGAGCTTGGGAGCACTACTAACACAGTTCTGATGTTGATCATTGCCTTTGACAAGTTATATTTAAAGCCTCTGAGGTGCTCTGAGAAGCTCAGCCAGCTTCTTTCTAGTCAGCCTTTTCTTCCTCCTTTCCCTTTGATTTTTGCTGAAGGATGCAGGCAAGTGAGAAAAAATATTTTTAAAGGATAGCCATCAATGAGAAGGAAACCAACAGAGCATGAACATGCAGAAAGAGAGACATCAAAATACAGTGAGATCAAAGAAAAGAGAAATGTGGGCCACATCATCTTTATTATGAGTGTTAGTCCAGCAAACCCCCCTTTTCCAACACTGTTATTGTCTGCTTGAGAGGTGTAGGCTTAGGGCAAGTTACATTTCTGTATGTACCAGCCTTGCCACACAGTGCATTTTCATGGTTGACTGAGAAAGGGGAAAGAGATTTTCCCAGTTTTGTTCTCCAGACACGTTTGAATAACCCAGTGTGAGCTGTTTCATAGAGTTTATTTGCATAGCTCTTACTGCAGCTCCTTTTATTTCAATGCCACAGCCTCTATTGCTGAAGGGTCTGATCCCACATAATCAAGGATTACCTTTCTAAGTCATATTACATGATATAATTTATATTTTATAGAAAAGGCAATTGGCCAGTGCTAATAGATGCATACATCTATAGATGTATACATCTATTTCTATACATCTCTTTCTATACATCCTAATAACATCCATGATGTGGAATAATTACTGACTCTTCTGTGTTATCTATGGAAGATAAAAGCAGAGATTGTAATGAGCAATAGAATCTTTGACAAAATTAAGGCTGAACACGCTGTGTCTTCTTTATCTACAAACAGGTATTTGTCAGTGTTTTATCACAGCTATTTTAGTTGAAGCCATCTTATTTCTAAGAAAAAATGACTAAACTTTGCAAATTAGGTAAGTATATTTTTTTAACAAAACCCAAATTAACTTAAAGAACATTTGAACTTTTTAGGAATTAATTTTGAAAAAAAACAAATTAGATGGATATACATCCATCTAATAGATGGAGCAATTGGCCAGAGCTAAAGCATAGATAAATCATTGATATACAAATGGAAAACTAGAACTCTTGTGCACTTTGAAAGACAACCTCTATTTCCATTGACAGAGAAGTTCAAACCCAAAAGTTGCTGGAAGTTACTCAAAGAGGTACTAGAGTCATTCCATGGCTTGAGCTGGAAGGGACCTTGAAGATCCTCCAGTTCCAGCCCCATGCCCTGGACATTTTCCACTAGATCAGTTTCTCCAAGCCCCATCTGCCTTTGGTCTTGAACACTTCTGGGGATGGAGAGTCCACAATTTCTTTGTGCAACCCATTCCAGGGCCTCACCACCCTCACAGTAAAGAATTTCTCCCTATAAATAATCTTAATCTTCTCTCCTTCCATCTGAAAACCTTCCTTATCCCAGAAATATGTTTAGGATTGTTAATCACCATTTTCCCTTTGATATAAAGGCTATGGTATTAGTTTCAAACTTGACTCTTGGCTTTTGGATAAGTAACATTAATTAAACAATTATACCTCTGTATGAGTTGGGGCTCAGTTCCAACCTTTGCCACATATTCTATTACATCCCCCCAAAAAATCTTACTTCTCTCAAGCCCTCTGCTTTAGGACAGGGATATTTTGTATTGTCTGTTTACTGAGGCAATGTTTATTTCTTTTTTGGCCTTTCAAAAAAGGAACTTTTTCTCTTGGAAATCCTGCGTCTTATCTTGGGCTGTAGGCAGGTACAGTAACATTAGCCAATTACAAGATTATCAAATGTCCTTAAAATACTGTAACCACAGGGATGCCATTTTCCTCTCCAGCCTCCCATTTCCAACCACTGCCTTAAAAACCTTCTTGGCAACTTTTCCTTTTTGTCATTTCCATTTTTGCAGAAAATTCTGAAGGGGAGAAAAAATGCAGCATTTGTAGGCTAAAATGAATTAGCTTAGAAAGTGTTTGCTTCAGGTTTCTTAACATTCATTCCCACAATGTAAAGATTTATGATTTGAATAAAATGAAATAAAATTAAAAGAAAAAAAAAAAAAGGAAAGAAAAGAAAAACCCTGAAGTTGCACTTTTATGGATTTGCATATTGTTTTTTCGAAGGAAGATTCACACTAGGCAACAAAGACTGAATAAATCATTAGGTAGAGACAGAGGAAATGCTTTAAAAGAAATGATTTGCAACAGATCCACTGTAAAACATTACCCACGGCAAATGTTGGATCAGCATTATATATAGAGCTGCCACTTAGGAATTTTATGGGCTTCTTGGGAGGTTGCTTGTGCAGAGAACTGTGGTCTCTCCAGCACAGGGCTGTGAACCAGGAGATCTGGACTCTATTTTCAGCAATGTCAATGCCCTCACAATGTCAGCTAAATAAATTACTCCATTTCTCTATTTGTCCTTGCAAAACTAAAGGTGAACTGTTCATACACATGAACTTGGGATCTTATTTGGCACAAGATCTTCAGGTGCTACAAAAAATGGAAAAATGCAGTTTCTATTATGGATTTTATATTATTTCTGAGACAGAGAAGTTTGGAAATAATTTAGGATTGTTCATACTACATGGCAAGACTAGTACAGTTTTATTGGGCACAAAATTACAATTTTTTGTAGTGGAACAATCTATCAGAGTGTATAAAACTCTGTGGTTTGGTTTACAATCAGGTTATATGGATAACATTATTTGGGTATTGCTTGGGTTGATTTTTTTTCTCTTAAGCTCTGTGGAAACCAACAGCAAGAAACCATATTTTTATTTCCCTTTCCATTTGTTTTTATTTTCAATGAGAGCTTTAAGAAAAAAAAAAATCTAAGGTAATTTTAATCCTTGACTTGATAATTTCTCATCCACCTAGACTGCAGTGATGAAGGAACCTGCAACATTCATATACTGAAGCTCTGAGGGAGTCCCATCAGCATGTCTAAGTAAATTGGGTATTGGTTTTATAAGATTGGTTTTATTTTTGTAGCAGTCATCTCTGAGAGGCATGTAGCAGCACTAAAAGAGATTGGAGTCCCTTTTCACCTTGGGAGCACATTATTATTTGAAACCTTTCATCACTTAGGTATGTGAGTCAGGTGAGATATTTCCCTAGCTTAAAAAACTGAGCTTAGCTTAGAAGTCTGCCTCTGGCCAGGAATCAGTATTAGATTATTTTCTTAATTACAGGATTTTTAAACAGGTAATTTTATATTTTACAAATGTGATGCTGTTTTGCTCCTTAATTAACCTTTAATTTTATTGTCCATAGCTCTTAATCAAGGATTATAGGATCAAAGAATGTCCAAGGCAATGCTTGACTGATTTGTGCATTTAATAGTTTATACATTTTGCGTGTTATGTTTTCTAATTCTAGTGAGTCATGGGTGTAGGATAGACCCCTAAACACCTTCTGCTGTTACAGAGATCAGCAAGACATTTTCCCAGAAGGGTTTATTGGTTTTATCTCATCACCCTGTAAACAGTGACACTGGAAGGGACTAGAAAATTCCCTCATTGCTGTCAAACAATTGGAGGTCAAACACAAGCTCAGCACTCCTGGCATTCCCTTAAAAAAATAAAATAAAAAAGCCTCAGTGTGTTTTAGCTAAAATGTTTAAATACAAATGAGCTAGGCAAGATTTCAGATGGTTCCACTGCAACACTATTAAGTCAGAACAGGCTTCTGTAGGAGGGGGCATTTGAAAATTTCCTTCATGTCAACTGCATAGCTGAGTGCTGTCACCATGATCCACAAATCTCTTGCAGCTCCATATGTCCAAGTGCTAAAGTATGCCCGTGCCCTTATGTTTTTATGTAGGTCAAATCTTTGCCCTGCCATCACTGGAAACAGCTCTTTAAACCAAAGAGAAATGGCCTCTTTGTGATCAGTGTTATTACAATGAATTTCAGGAGAAATTATAATAATGGAGCACTTAAAAGTAAAGAGCCAGCACTTGAGCTAGCTAGCTATTAATTATAAATGCCAATCTCTATCAGGAATTCCTTTTTATGTAAAAGCGATCTGTTCTGAGTACTTATTTTAGTGTTAATTAGAGGGAAGTGAAGATGAAGTGTTATCCAAAGATGAGCATTCATTACAAGGTCTGCTGGCCCCTTGTGCTTTTCCCTGGGGTGCACTGGTGGTGCCCCTGGCATGAGCAGATGCATTTAAGGCATCAATGTTTTTGTCCTAAGTAACAGTGAAGATCTGTAAGGGTGAGATCTGCAGAAGATTCTTGTTGCAGTAAAAGCGTTTTAAAGGGTTCAGTTGCAGCACAGAAAGATTTAATTCTAAAATAACCATGCAGTGGAGGCCACAAAGGTGATGGAGGGCCTGGAATATGTCTGTTGTGAGGAGAGACTGGGAGCTGGGACTGATTAGTCTGGAGAAGAGGGAGAGGGAGAGGGAGAAGGAGAGGGAGAGGAAAAGGGAAGAGCCTCAATTCCTCTGAGCTCAGCAGCTGCACTGAAACCCCTCCACCTTCCTGCTGGAATTCTGGAAACTTGGATTTGGGGGTTTTAGTATGCAGTGATACATGGAAGTTAAGATAGAGGATCTGGGGCATTGTCTGAGTCCTTCTTCTTCACCTTCTTCTTCCTTCNTAAATTAAAACACAAGTTCCACCTCAACATGAGTAATGACTTCTTTCCATGGAGGGTGGCACAACCCTAGAACAGCTTCCCAGGGAGGGTGTGGAGTCTCCCTCTCTGGAGACAGTCGAAACCCACTGGATGTGTTCCCAGGTAAACTGCTCTATGCCTGCTTTAACAGGAAGATTGGCCTATAGGATCTCCAGAGGTCCTTTCCAATTCTAACTATTATGTGAGTCTTGATAACAAGGTCCATATTTTCAGTAAATATTAAAAAAAAAAAAAAAAAAATTGAAAATCCTGAGAAGGAAAAAACCAGAAGATATTGACCAAAGTTTTAATACATTTTGACAGTTCGTCCAAAATCCAAGAAGGAGGCAGATAATTTGAATACACTTAAAAAGAACCCTCTTTGAACTGTCTGTTGTCAGAGGATTTGGCAGGGGCATTGAAGGTCACAGGTGCCAACAGTGAATCTGGTGTTCGTCCATGGAGTCCCTCACCACTCTTTCCCCATGCACTCCTCAGGAAGGCCCAGCCAGCAGAGACTGGGGGTCAAAATATATCAGAAACTCACTGTTCTTTCCAGGTCACTCCTGGCAAGTTTGGTTTTTTGTCCTGCAGGACATGAGATTTGAAAAGGTACCCTTCAACCCCAATAATTTCTGTCATTCTCTGAGTCAATGGAGGGTGAGGATTTGCAGTACTTTTTTTACTGATGTCTTTACAATCTTCTGTAGGATTACATTGTTTTCATCAGCTCCTGTAGTCATTCCAGAGGTGGGTTAGATTCATTCATATGGAGTAAGAAGGATGAATTTTAAAACCAATTTTTTCTTATGTATAAAAATATAACAGTGTCTATTTGCTGCAACCTTTACTTTGGGGCAAATACACACTAAGAAAAACCATCAGACCCATCAGAGTGATCACTCATTTGATATAGGAGCCTTTTGGGAACCTTGGCAAGTTTCATACTGGTTACTTGAAAGTGACCAATACATCTAAAAATGTCCTTATCATGATAGCCTACAATAAAACCTTTTCAGTTCTTATGACAGTAAATCCAATTGTTTCCAAAAGTTTTCTTCTCTTTTTTACAAATGTAATCAGATACTCTTATTAACTACAGGAAAGCGAGCTTTTACTCTAAAAATGTCATCTACAACCAGAGTCCTGAAGACTTGAATATGACCTTTCCTAATTCCTGAATTTTCCCAAGTATTTCTGTAATTTTTACATGCATGAGAATGAGCCTCCTCTCTTTGCCAACTGTTGCCCTTATGCCTCCTTCCTTGCCATTAGTGAACTAAAAGTTTGGAGAATGTAATTGTAAAAATCATGCTTTAATGTAACAGGCTCTAGACACAAATGTCAGATTTTATTTCCGCTAAAGCCGATAATGGTACTTGATAGAACCATTTATAATTTCTTAAGAGGGAGAAATAATTCTCTTTAACTGATTTATTCATATAAAGCCATTTACTCTTTCCCTGTATGTGGTGGATCAAACTGAGTTATGTTCCCTAATTGGCTATTGATACGTGTGGGGCAATTCTAACCATGCCCACCCACATCCTCTTTTATATCTGTGGATCATCAGAACGGGCCCGAGACCTTGGATAAACCAGCTGGAAACCTGCTGCTATCTACTCTCATTCCTCAGCCTCCTAAAATAAAGTCATTCCATACAAAGGAACTCTAAAACATACAGAGGAGTTGAAGGCAGTATTCCCTCTTAATCCTACTGGGATATGTTCTGCTTTGGAGGATTGAGGGTTTTCAAAACCCACTGGGTGCTGACCTCTTGATTGCTGGTTCACCCTCACTAATGAAACCACTGCCTTGAGTGTCCTGACTGGGGAGACCTTTGCCAGGCAAAATAACCCCTGGCTCTAGGTCTGAAAGGAGTGGAGAGGTACACTTTGACATCTTCCCTTTATAAATAGGCACAAAGCATGGCAGGGAGGCTTTAAAAATAACATTCCTCTAAGAGAAAGGAAGATGAATGCTGAAAATGAAATTTTGACCCCACTGAAGTCAATGGAAGTTTCCCCACTGATTTCAGCTGGGCCAAGGCTTCATCCAAAGCACTGATCCATTTAATGGGCTTACAATAACTACACAAAGGTAGAGAGGGCCTTTGAAAATTGTATTCAGAGCTCCAATGTGGCTGGAAAATCACTGGGTCTAGAAATCAGGGAAAATGCCATAATATTGAAAATTATTTCAGTATCTACAGAATTAATAAGGGGAGTACCCGAAATACATTCACTAATTCCTGCTTTTGTTTGGCCCCCTAAACTATAACAAACACTTTGTATAGGCTTGGATATATGTCTACATCACTATAATTTTATGCTACTCTTGCTTTTCTGGGTGCCCTTAGAGTTTTTCTGCTGTATTTTACCAAGAAATCGATAATAAAGTTAATAGAGATTTTTCTTTGCCCCAAACTGGTTATAAAACATGTCACCATGTGTGAAATTTGTAAATACTGTGGATTTCTTGGAATAGTGTACCTCGTGGAAAGCAGAATCTTTGCCTCCTGAAAAGGATGATCAGAGTAAATATGAAAACTAACTGTTTTGTTAAGGCAAAGCAGATATTCTTACCAATAGTTATCAATTTAGCTTAGATGGGAATATGCTGATTTATACCAGCTGGGAATATTACTCTTGTAATGCATCCATGTTTTTATAAATGTTAAAATGTTTTTATTGCTTCCTTTACTGTTTTACTTCATGCACAGAACTGCCACAAATGTAATACACAATTATTCTCACCTGAGAAGCTATTCCCACACATCCCTGTACTCCATACACACTTGTACCTTCAAATGACTCCTTTCCCTATGTTTTATGGGAAGGGATTGCCCTTCTCTGATTCCCTGTATAGCCCACTGGTTCTACCTTATTAAACCCAGTGATCCTCAGACAGGGTTTGCAACAGGACAATATTTAACTTTAATGGAAATTCGGCAACAAATTCCCAGAAGCGTCTTTGAAAATTTATCCTTTGGCATTATAATTACTTTCTGCTCTTCATTCTACCCCGAGCGCTTTTGTTTAAAGTCATTCCATAGTCAATCTCTGTGTGTGCTCCTAGCAAATGCACACAGCTCCTCATTTGCACTTTGATTTACCAGATACTTTTTCTAGCTTTCTTCCAAAATGCTGTAAATCTGGGAAGGAAAAATACTTTTCTTAATTTTTGATTTTTTTTTTTAAATCTGATTTTTTTTTTCCTGAGAAAAAAGGAAAAAGTAAATTGAATTGGTTCAAAATATTTCAATTAAAAATTAAAGTTTTGTTAATAGGAATTTGTACCTGTGTGGGCAAATCTATATTCCTATACTTATCTTCTCTGCCAAACCCTCTTGATTTAATAACCTACTGTTCACACGACAACTCACACGTGCTCCACATTTCAGATGAAGGGATTATGGATCTTATTAATGATGCAGACAAGGCTGGATATTTGTACAATTTACATGCCTGGCTTCTATTTGCAAGATTGTAATTAATTTTAGCAGCTAATTGCATACCCTCTATCCATAGCAGTGGAAGATTACAGATCTATTTTGTACAATATCATTGAATCTGTTGTAAGCAAATTTCAGCCTGGTCATCAGCATGATTTGGAACAGGTTTTCTGTCTGTGGTTTAGCCACAGAAGTTCTACCCTGAAATTAGACA
This sequence comes from Aegithalos caudatus, assembly GCA_013389925.1. NCBI lineage: Eukaryota > Metazoa > Chordata > Aves > Passeriformes > Aegithalidae > Aegithalos > Aegithalos caudatus. The sequence continues at coordinate 151,982 of WEIU01016754.1, forward strand.
GTTAGCTCCCAAAATGCAGAATGGGAACAAAAATTATGTTGTTATTTCCTCTGTTGTGCTATCCTAACTACAGGGATATGAACTTGTAGAAATACTAGAAGTGGGGAAATGATATATCAGGCACATTCTGCAATACTTGAGATCAAATCCATTCTTACAACCCTGGAAACAGAATCACAGAATTGTTTGGGTTGAAAGGGACATTAAACTTCATCTTGTTCCAGCCTCCCTGCCATGGGCCAGGACACCTTCCACTAGTACCACTTATTGCCTGGTTGTGCCTTAACTCAGTTTTACAGATAATGATTTACGTCTCCCTGGTGCAGAGAGTTCTTTGGATGTTTGTGGGATTTTTTGGCATAAATAAGAATTCAGGTGGTTCAACCTCCAGTGTGAGAAAACACAGAGAGTTGGAGTTGTCCAGCCTGGAGAAGGGAAGGTTCCAGGGAGACCTCAGAGCCACTTCCAGTGCCTAAAGGGGCTCCAAGAAAGATTGGGAGGGATTCTTTATCGGGAAGAGTAGTGTAGGATGAAGGGTTGTTATTTTAAATGGAATGAGGGTAAGGTTATTTAAGATATTAGGAAGATAATTCTTCCCTGTGAAGGTGGTGAGGTCCTGCAACAGATTTCCCAGGGAAGTTGGGGATGTCCCATTCCTGGAAGTGTTCAAGGCCAGGAAAAGGTGAAGACCCACACTGCCTCTCCAGTTACCTAGAAAATCAGACAAGGCTGAATCTGGATTTTTTTTATGCTGCACTTAGGAACCACTTGCAAATAAATGTAGACTGCAAATGTGGAGGGTAGAAACAAGACAATGCAGGATGGTGGCATATAATGAAATTAATCCTATTAAAAATTAAGGTGGATATCAGGAAAGGATGCATATGTAACACACCAAAGTCTGTAAATGTTCCTTTTACACAAGATGATGGAAGTTCTATGATTTACCTTGAGAAGCAAAACACTAAAATATGATTTTTAATGACTTATTAAATGTTGCTTTTCAAGGCTATTTACAGTGAGCAACTAGAATGGCTGCAACTCAAACTGAGTTCTGTGGCTCAGAGAAATTTCTATTGAATAAAAAAGGGGGATTAAATGAGAAATAATAGGCCTATAAACATTGAAACATTTGAGATACTTCTGATAATTTCCCCAAATAAAAAAAAACAACTAATATGTAAGGGATTAGGAGGTTCAAAAGAGGGAATTACTCTGTAATTTCTGGAGAATGGGGAAGGTTAAAAAAATGCTAAATACTTCTATGCACAACACAGCTGTTAAACCTTGCACAGCCAACCATTTCTTAAATCAACTCAGCTGAAACTTTTCTGAGTTCCTGGTAAGAATATTAAAATCAGCAAATAAATAAGAACAATACTCTGAAATTCATGAATAGGCTATAATTTGTATTGTGAAATACGAGGTCAAGTCAAGACTGGAAAAGGGCATTTTATTGGTTCTGAAAATGAACAGATTTGAAAAGAATCTAGACCATGCATGTTGATCGAAGAAAGAAAAAACCTTAGCTGCACACCATAAGTCTTTGCAAAAGAAATTTGAGAGCAAGCATTGAGAAAAGGCAGAAGCTTTAGCAGTTAGAAAAAATAGTTTTCAAGTCTTTTGGGTCTCATGAATTTCATGATAGGGTACTTAGGCTGAAAACTGAGGTAACTGCAGATTTTTTCATGGCTATTTCTGAGAACTTATGAAATGCAAATGAATTCCTCGATAACTGGCAGAACAAAATCTTAATATTTATCTTTAAAAGTCAGAGAGAAGAGAAACTCTAAACCAGTCAGTTTAACTTCAGTTCCTGGCACAACACAGTAACAAATAATCAAACTATCTGTAAACACTTGGAAGATAACAAAAGGATAAGTTAAAACCAAAATAGATTTGTCAATACAAAATTGCGTCAAGCCCTCTAAAATCATACTGAGAGAGTGTAAAAGCCTTACAGATATAAAAAAACAAAAGACATCCTCTGTATTAGATTTAGAAAGTGTTTGACACTTCTGGTATTTTTATCATGAGCAGGATCTAAACAGAACAAGTGATATAGATGCCTAACTGGTAGAAATACCGTGTTTGTGGTGTGATTATCAGATCACTGTGACAGGAATCCCCTACTGAACTGGCAGGAGCTTATCAGTCTTCAGAGCACAGTGAGTCAGAACAGAAAGTAAAAGATAATCTTATCTGATTTGTAGGTGTCCTATGATGGGTGGGGCTAGCAGGAGGACACCCTGGAAGACAAGATTAGCACAAACTCAGCAAAATCATCTTGACAAAGTGGACTGAAGAAACTATTACACTGCAATTCAGTAAGGGAAAACTCATATTTTAATCTAAAGGGTTGAATTTTTTTTTTTTTTNTTTAATTTAAAGGGTTTATTTTTTTTTTTTTTTTTTTTTTTTAGATACAGATGAGAAATGCATACTAGACGATCTGCAGCAAAGGATCTAGACTATTGATGCCTTGGGAAGGCTGAACTGGAACAGAGACTGCATAGAGCTAGAGAATAAAGTAGATATTTATTGAAAGGCCTTTAAGGGCACACCTTGGGCAGGGCTACACCCAAGATGGAATTAAAATAGTCACAAAATGGTCACAGAATGGTCACAAAATGACTGATCAGTCACAAGGCCTAACAATTTATAAGTTTTGGTCCATTTGCATATTGGAGTTTAATTGTCCAATTACAGCTTCAGGTTGTGAGGTCTCATCCTTCTTGTTTCTCTCTTCAGTCCACCCTTGTTTGTGCTTTTGGGCCTGAAGTTTCTGCTCATTTTCCTTGGTCTTCAGCAGAAAAAGTGTTTTGTGTCCCTACTCTGTGCAGAGCTGAGTGACATGGAATGTGAGGCTCAGAACTACAGCCCTAGGCAGCAAAGAATCTGAAAAACATGAAAGATAAAACTTAAGGCATAATTTCCCCCCTGCCAGATAAGTGTTACTGATTCACAACAAGGTTTAGAGCCACACAGTTAAACCAAAAAATCCCATCCAGAGTTCTGCTTCTTCTTCTTGTGATCCCAGCACAGGAAGGACATCAGTCTGTTGGAGCAAGTCCAGAGGTGCCACCAGGATGATTAGAGGGGTGGAACATCTCTCCTACAAGGAAAGGCAGAGAAAATTGGGGCTTTTCATCCTAGAAGAGACAAAGCTTTGGGATGACCTAATGGCAGCCATCCAATACCTGAAGGGAGCTGACAAGAAACATGGAGAGGGACTTTTCACAAGTGTATGGAGTGACAGGATAAGAGGAAATGGCTTTAAACTGAGAGTAGGTTTACATTAGATATTAGGAACAAAGTGCTCCCTGTGAGGGTCTTGAGGCCCTGGCACAGGGTACCCAGAGAAGCTGTGGCTGCCTCATCCCTGGGAGTGTTCAAGGCCAGGATGGACAAGGCTTGGAGCAACCTGGGATAGTGACCATGGCAGAGGGTTGGAACACGATGATCTTTAAGGTCCTTTACAGCCCAAACCACTCTGTGATTCTGTGATTCCATTAAATGACAAGAACTATGAAGAAATATTTCAAGGAGCATGAAGTTCTCTGCGCTCTGTTAGACACATGAAACAACATTTCAATTTTGGCCACAACTGGTGGGGAAAACTCACTTTCTGCTCTGATATTGAGCTGTTTATACACCATACATAGAGGTTTTCATGTCCTCTTAGTTCCTGTTTCTATTCTATTCAAAAGAGAGCTGAACAATACAGTTCAAATTCCACAGCTCAGATTCTATGATAGGGGAGATTTCTTCAATAAAGCGTAAGGGGCATTATCAAATTCTATAAGGGAGATTTAGATTAGATATTAGAGTTCCAGTTCAGTGAATTGTATGGCATTTATCACCACTCACACAATCTGACACTTCCTATAGTGTTTTGTCTGGCCTTACCCCCTTTCCAGAAGGGTGTGAGTCTTCCCTGTGTCTTCCCTGTCATATCTGTCAGCCCATGTGGACCTTTGGACACCTCAGGATCTCTCAAATGGTGCTAAATGCCTGTACTCCAGTAACTGAGTTGACATACACTGACAGTTAAATTTTAGCAAGCACTAAGGGGAAAAAAAGAAAGTCTCCTGTGGAAGGTGAAGGTGCATGGAAGATTTCACAGAGGTGATGCACAGATTTCATGACTGGGTGTTCCCAGAGGTGTGGTCAGGTAGACATTTGGTCAGATTTTTTTCTAAGAGAGTTTTTGCTGCCTTGTGGCTGAAAGAAGAGCTCATTGACAGGGTTTCTTCCAGCCCTGGTCTCAGTGTTTTTTGTGGGCAGCACTAAAGATTTCTGTTGCTTCTTCTCCTGCTTTGGGAATGAGCATGAGAATGTCAGATTGTTCACTTGCCAGCTGAAATGTAGAGTAAGCTGACTGAGTGCAAAGTCTGTGCTGTGCCATTCATGCTTGTTCTTTTTTGTTTTCCCCTCAGTGGTGTCTCATTGTGCAAGTCTCTGTTCGGGTTGTCTGAGGATGTGTGAACTCTTCTTAACAAAAAGGCAGTGAATAGTTACGTTCACTTTGTCATCTGCACTCCTCCCTGAATATCTGCCTGTGACTTGCAGCTCTGTGACTCCTATTCTCTCTCCATGCCTGTACATAACTCTCATCTTCTTGCTCCACCTAGCTTAATCTACATTTTATTTTTTACAATGATCATCCTTTTTTTTTCACATTTATCAAAATGACTTATAAAATCATCACCATCAGGACACCCTCCCTCCACAAAAATAAGTTCTCAGTGCCCAAGACTAAGCAAGATCCACCTGGAGATTATGATCTGCTGAAATGAGTCCAGAAGAGGCCATCAAGTTGATGACAGGGTTTGAGATCCTCTCCCATGGAGACAGGCTGGGAGAGTTAAGGAAGGTCAGCCTGGAGAAGAGCAGGCTTGAGGGAGAATTTAGAGCTCCCTCCTGCCTAAAGGGGGCCTTCAGGAAGAATGGAGAGGGACTTTGAACATGGGCATGGAATGACAGCACAAAGGGGGATGGCCTTTAGCTGAAGAAGGGTAGAGTTAAATTGGATATTATGAACAAATTCTTCCCTGTGAGGGTGGTGAGGCTCTGGCACAGTTTGCTCAGAGAGGTTGTGTATTCCCAACCCCTGGAAATTTTTAAGGCTGGGCTGGATGGGGCATGGAAAAACTTGGTCTAGAGGAAGATGTCCCTGGCCATGGCAGGGGGTGGGAACTGGATGATCCTTGAAGTCTCTTCTCAGTGATTCTGAGATGTGCACATGAGCACATGAACTCTCTTCTCTCTTTGGTTGTAATCTCATCTTTCACAACCCCTGACGTGATCTAAAACAGACTCCAGTTGTATGTAAACATATCAGTTACTCCAATAAACAAGAAACCTTTGGTTTATACAATAGTTGCAACTTAGAGATGTCTAATGAGGTGGTTTCCTTGCTGTGATTGAGGAATTTCTGAGATTTTTGGGTTCAAATAGATGTTAAAACAACTTTTCACTTGAGGTTTAATTACAAAGCAGGCTGACCATATGCCAAAACCACAATCCTTTAAAATCTTCTTTCTCATTTACACTCTTATCTGAGATTTTTAAGACACTGATACTGCATTAGAAAGATACATCAACAGATTAAAAAACCTGAGCAAACTAAAGAAATGAGATAGATGCTTTGCAGATAATGTACAAATGCTTCAATTAGATGAATGAAATTACCACTGAGTGTTCAAAACTTTCAATTCCCTTGTTGCACCATCATATTTCACCAGTAAGTGAGAACAGAGTTTTAGCTTGTGGAAGTCGTCTCTGGTCTCTCTGTTTCCCTTGCATTAAATGCATTTCTCATGAAACATTCATGCATGTTGAAATCAAGGAGTTTCTGCTGTTTTCCCAGGAAATACAGAGGTGTCTGCAGCATCAGTGTCACCCCTCCTTCCCCACAGTGGCCACCAGTCTGCCCAGTCAGCCCAACTCCTTTGCCACACTAAGCAGGGAAGCCATGACCATGGTGATAAGAAGAGCCCTACCAGGAAACAAGCCAAGATCCACACCATAAAAAAAGTAATAATTACACAAAATGAGGGGAGATCAAACCTGAACCTTTAAAGATCCAGCTCACTTGGTATTGACACTCTCTGTCCTTTTACTGTGGCAATCCTGATCATTTGGAAGTGGATCAAGTCCTGCAGAAGCTGTAAGTCTGACATGTGCCTGAAAGAACAGGCAAAAAAAGGAAGGAAACCCACAAAATATTAATCAGTGTCAGTCAAACTCTGCATCTCCTACACCTCCCTCGGTTCTCGGCTCAAGAAGCTTTACTGCTGAAATCATAAAATTAATTATTACTAAGGATTTTCTGTGTAATACTCCAATCTTAATGTTTGAACAAAAAGCCTTTAGTGTTTTGAATTCATATTTAAACCAGCAAAGCATAAATTTTTAAAGTAGTACCCACAGCGGATGACAAATGTGTCTTGTTGCTGTAATAACTTCAGATTTCTAAATTAAGGATTGTGGTTTGAAGGAATAACAATAATACTCACATACAGAGAGGCTTTTCATCTACAAGGAAAGAAAGTTTCTTTTCATGGCCCAAGCACACACACACAGGTGTAATTGCAAATAGTTTGATTCAGTGGTCATTCAAGTAAATTGAGGTTATTGGTACTTCTGCAATATTGACAATTCTGAGTCCCCAGCTATCAAACTGTGCTTGGAGCTGCACGAATGAATGTGTGCAAGAAATAACCTGAAAGCAAGCTGGAAAAGGAAAGGGATGGAATCAAACGGTGCTCCTCTAACCTACACTTAGCAGAGGTGTCAAAGTGTTTGATAATAATCTGGAAGTAATTTCATGTCTGCTTACTGATAGGACTTGGAAAATTAGATTTAATTTTTAAGCCAGAAAATAGAAGAGATGCATCCCAAACCCATTATTTCTTGTGTTCAGGCTGGGATGTCTGACAGAGTAAATTTCATCCAAGTCCTACCTGATTTTTTTTTCCTGTGCAATGTCAGACTAAACTGTGTTTTGGGACTTCATCATTGTTTGATGTCTTATTCAGAAATTCCACACAAGGTGAACTGCAGCTCAGAGTAAAGGAAATCACTTTCCCACACTGCCATGCTTCTTTACCATGCAATTTACTTGTGACTTTTTCCATGGCAATAAACCCACCTGGAGACAGTGAAAACTGACCTGTATGTTTTCCTCTATCACCTGAACTTCCCTTTGCCAGAGGGGTTGGATCAGATCATCTCCAGAGGTCCCTTCCAGCCCCAATTATTCTGTGATTCTGAAGTTACCCATTGGTTTGATATTTCAAGCTCAATATTCAGCTGTTGATCAAAACTCACTTTTCTCTTTTAATATCTTACTTTATTTGAGAAAAAAAAAAAAATCTGACATTAAATGTCAAGCAGACACTGTAGGATATTCTTCTTTAATACCACTTATATTTAACTTTTCATCATCTATAATCTCACTTACCTTCCCTGTTCTTCTGCAGTATAAAGCTGGCATTGATGAAAAGATGCTGATTCTCACCTAAACTAAAACAACAAACAAACAAAAATCCCCCCCAATAAAAAACCCCAAAACCAACCAACAAAAAACAAAAAAAAAAAAAAAAAAAAAAAAAAAAAAAAAAAAAAAAAAAAAAAAAAAAAAAAAAAGCCAAAACAAAACCAACCAACCACTGTGGAAGGTTTATTGAATGAGCATGATCTGAGATCTCCAATATATGAAACATATGTAAAACTCGGTTTTGTTTTGTTTTGTTTTGTTTTTTTTTTTGTTCCATTGATTTACCAAAGTCAGACTTGGACATTTTAAAAAGGGGAATTTGTGTGGTGGGGTAGATTTTCACCAGGAAGATTTTCACACTAGTCCATGATATCACAAGCTAAGCAGTGTTAAAGTCATAAAACAGTTTTGATGCATTTTCAGAGATGTGTTTTTATTGAGGATCTAGTTCTTCTATGAAAACTGGGGGTAATACTGTTTGAATGCAGACAACACAAAAACAGCCAAACAGATCCTAAAGGTTTTTGCTTTGTGAGAAAATGAGGCATTGTGGCTCAAGAAGTCAGGTGAAAAACTGCTCCAAAAGCACAACTGAATGAGTGTAATTTCATTTTTAAAATCTGTCTTTTTAGCTCCATATAGCTTCAGCAGAGTTTGAGGTGAAGAAACACACAGAAATCTTGAAACAGAAGCAGCCCTGGTTTGACAGTCACATTCCAAGAAGAGTTCAAAAAACTTGAGTCAATGGCATGTGGGGACAATGTGCTGAGCAGGGTGGGTTTGCTGCGTTGGTGGTTGGACTTGATAATCTTACAGGTCTTTTTCCACCTCAAGGATCCTAGGGTTCTCTGAATACAAAATAAATAAAAGTAAAACTATCACAGTTCACATCTTAAACAGCCTTTATTTTTTGTAATAAAAGGTAGTAATTTTTCTAAGAGTTCTTTAGTTACCCCACATTTGAGCCAAACCTGCACACAGGAGTAGCATCAGGTTGGAATCCTCAGACAAGAGACTTAAAACACTGATGAATTCCCCTCACCTACCTACAGATATCTACAGCAGGGCATCTGCTTCAGAGATGCTTCTTCAGGCTCTTAAAATAGTCAGTAAAAAGCTGGTCAACAGAATTTATATTGAACTGAAAGCAGGTGCCAATTTAAGGAGATGAGTCACATCCTGAAGTCATCGACTACACAAATGAGCTCTCTACTACCTTTGACAGGAACCCAGAGTGATTTCCTCAGATGTGCACTGCAGATACCAACTCCTGAAGACCATAATTTAGTATATTTTACAGTTACACTGATTTCTCATTAAAGCTCTTTCTTCCAGTCTAAGCTGTTACAAAACCCATCCAGGCTTCAGATAGGAGCTCGCAGTTCCCCCATGCACAGGATATGAATGAATAATTATTATTTCATACACAGAGGAAATTTGGTGTGTAAAATATATCTTGAAAAAGTCAATGCAGTTGCATGCATTTATACCTGCAGCAAGTAAAATAACTCCATGTCCAATATTATTATTCAGAAAATGCATCCTGCAGCCAGTGCAGACATCAAGATTACCTTTTAAAGCAGCTGTGTTAAAACAACTTTTTCTGACCAGTCATTAAGTCAGTACTAAATCCCCTTCATTCAATAAGGGCATGACAGTGTAAAATTTATAGAGAAATGGAAGTTACAAGAATAAGCTTCTTTCATGTTTTGTAAATTCAAGGTCCATTTTTCTTGTGAAAAGGGAGTATAAGCAGACCGATACGGGAGTGAATAAAAGGGATCTGATTTTATGTTGTCCTGCAGTTTATCAGGATCTGATTTTATGTTGTTCTGCAGTCTATCAAGCCCAGGTAAAAGTGAACCAAACAGTATTTATATAGAATATTTTGGTGGTATTACATATCTTAAGCAGAAGTGATGAACCAAACCCATGCATATTTTTTCCAGGCTGCAAATTTACACCAATTGCAACAGGGTTTTTGGCAGCAACATTTTATGGTGATTTAATTATTATTTATAGACACAAAATCTATTTTTGTCACCTTTACCTCTATTTGAAATTATTTAATGTATTATTTTTTCAGCTGAATGCCTGCAATCATTAATGTGCATCCTTCATATACATTATTAAAACTTGCCTCTGAAGAATGTTGAATGGGAGTAGTAAAAGCAACATGTTCATTTTAGTCCATGAACCGTTCTCCAAAAGTTGCCCTGCCTCCCTTATCTCCTTTCCAAAAAGGAAATATTAAATTGCTTCTTTGTACACTTGATTCATATTTTTGGTTTTCTGATGAATACATAGAAATTTCCTTTTGGCTGTTCTTTGAATTAATGAAGAAGATATATTCTCTTTTTTTTTCTCTGACAGTAATTGATGATAAGCACATGTGACTTTACTCACTCCAGGAAAACAGTTTTGAGGATTTAATAGGTAAATTTTTGTTCTGTGCAATGAGGTGTGAGTGCAGTACCTTTGTTAGGTAGAAAACATTTATGAAGGAATTCTCTACTGTGAAGTTGTGGAAACAATGGAACAAGTTGACCAGAGAAGCTGTGGCTGCCCCATCTCTGGAAGTGTTCAAGTCCAGATTGGACAGGATTTGGAAAAATCTGGTCTAGAGGAAGGTGTCCTTGCCTATGTCAGGAAGTGGAACAAGATTATTTTTAAGGTCCCTTCCAACACAAATCATTCTATGACTCTATGATTCTGTGATGACTAAACAGCAGGTGGAATATTAAGTCCTGGAAAAGACTGTTGTAAAGAAGGAAAAAAAAAATTGAAAACATTTTAAGTTGAATCTAAGCTTAAAATGATAGTTGGCTTACATCCTAGAATTTCTCTGAATGTCTTGGCACAAGTTTTCAAGTCTACAATAGGCTTTGGTTGCTAAGAGCTATGAGAAACAGGTAAAAGTTGAGAAAATGCCAAATGGGCAAAACTCTGCATAAAGCAAAAAAATGAGGGAAGAAAAGTGATGGGTAGCTGTGGATGTTGTGAAAACAACTGAATTTCTAGTGAAAGAATGAAATACAAAAGAATCAAGTTTCACCACTGGACACAGACCAAGTAAACAATGACTGTGTATCAACACAACATAAAGTCAGGATGTAAGAAAAGCCAGAGTTGGTCAGAACAGGATTCACCTTGCTCAGTATTGCTCTGTTCTCACCTGGAATAGAGTCAATTTTCTTTGTAGTAGCTGGTAGAGTGCTGTGTTTTGGATTTAGGATGAGAATTATGTTGATACACACTGATGATTTAGTTGTTGTTTAGTGCTTACCTAAGTCAAGGATTTCTCACTCATACTGCCCTGCCAGCAAGGAGACTGGGGAAGGACAAAAACGTGGGAGGGGGCACAGCTGGGACATTTGATCCAAAGTGAAATTCCATACCTTATGGAATCATGCTGAACAATAAAACTCAGAGGAGCTGAGCAGTGAGTGGCAGCTTCTGCTCAGGAACTGGCTGGTCCTCAGTCAGAAGGTGGAGAGAAATTGTCCATCACCTCTTTGTACATTCTTTTATTCTTATTATAGTTTGCCCTTATTTTTCTGTCCTATTAAACTGCTTTAACTCAACCTACAAGTTTTAGCTTTTTTCTGATTCTCTCCCCCACCTCACTGGTGGGGTGTGAGTGAACAACTCTGTTGAGTTTAGCTGCCTGCCAGGTTGACCACGGGTGTCCTGTCTTCAACAGTACCAGCTTCCCAGAGACAGAGGGGAAAAAACAATATATTTACTAAATGAATTTTATGTGTACCACTCCACCAGGAGGGTCTTGAGCAATTTAACTCAGGATAGGATTCAGTGAAAGATTTAGGTGTAAATACCCACATGTGAGCATTCCATGGAAACCAAGAAAGATGAACTCCATGTGATACACCAAAACTAGAGGGGATTTACCTGGAACAGCCAGTCTTTTCTAGGATGAGCCCCTTCACTTTTTAGGCTCCTGTAAGTACATGGACCTCATCTCCCCTGAGTGTCACAGGAGCTCTGAAATCTCCTCCACTGTAGACAACTATCACCAGAGTTCTAAATTCAGAATCATAGAACCATAGAATAGATAGGGTTGGAAGGGACCTTAGAGGTTTCCTAACTCCACCCCACCCTGCCAAGGACCAGACCAGGTTGTTCAAAGCCCCATCCAGCCTCTCTTGACCATCTCCAGGACTGGGGAGTCCACAGCCTCACAGGTGTCTTCACCTATGGCTCACTCACATATTTAGTAGTTAATGAGCATGGATCATGTATATGCTCATTAATGAGGAATAGGGTTAATGTTTTTTCCATTAAGAATATTTATTTTAGTTGGTGACTGTGTTTCTCAGAATCACCACTGATTGCCTGATTTCAGGCATGTATGTTCATCCTAGGAGCAATAGTTCTAGTCTGAACAAACCTCCCCTACATGATCTGTAGATTTGATATTGGGAAAGAAGTTCATTGAAAGGGTGGTTGGGCACTGGAATAGGCTGCCCAGGGCAGTGGTGGAATCACCACCCTTGGAAGTTTCAGAATGTGTGTAAATGTGGCACTTGAGGCTATGGTTTAGTGGTGAACATGGAGGAGCTGGGTTAATGGCTGGACTTGAAGATCTGAGAGGTTTCTCCCAATCTTAGTAATTCCATGACTTGGGTTTTTTAGCACGTAGTAAGCAATTGCTTATTTGTTTTTAATATGGACCCAGTACTGGGAGGAACACTTTGTAGGCTCGGCCATCTTCTTAAGGGATGAGATCATCATTTGTCATGAGACATCAATCTCTTTGCATTTTCCTCTCAGAAAACTTCCAACTCCCCATCCAGGAGAAGATACTGCTGCTTTCAGCTTTCAGTCCATGGTGCCAACTCAAGGCACTGAATCTGGGCTTTGTGAGCATTCAGTGTCTTGTCTAAAGGAATGGTTGAGTTCCCTCAAGGGAAGGGGAGAAGTGCCTGCAGTGTGAGATGCATCTCTGCTCTAGAGACCTATTTTAGGATGGGATAAGAGAAGCAAGAGCTCACACATGCTTTGCTTTTAACAACTCAGCCTGTCTGTTTATCCTAGGACTATCATTATGGTCTGCTTTATTACATTAACTCAGCAAAAGCACACACATGTGTCAAGTGCTTCAGTGAATAGACTTAAGCACATGATTAACTTTAAGAGTGTTGCTTAAGTACTTTGCTAAATCAGAACTTCTATGTTTTCCCCTCTCAGTACATCTGGTCAATTTGCATATATTTTCCATATAAAGAAGTTAATTTTCAGAGCAAAATGAAACTATTTCTTGCTTGCACATTCGGTGGTACTGCTGCTGTAGCTAACTTAGACAAATTTAGCCCCTCTTCCCTTCCCACAAGTTCCCAGCTGGTTGTTCCAACAACTGCAGACATTGTGCTGGAATGACTCAGATTGGCAACTCTTTGGTGAACCGGATTAAGGAAATATTTAAGATGCCAAGTAATCATTCAGTCAGATAATTAGCACGGTTTGGATTGGAAAGGACCTTACAGGTCATCACCTTCCACAAGACCATGTTGCTCCTACCAAGGCATCCAAAAATTCTCTGGACAACCTGTGCCATGGCCTCGCCACCCTCACAGTAAAGAGCTTTTTCCTAATATCTAATCTAAGTCTTCTCTCCTTCATCTTAATGTCATTTTCCCTTTTCCTATCACTTCATGCCCTTTTGAAGAGTCCCTCTCCAGCTCTGTTTTATCCCTCTTTCAATAAATATGTATTCTTATATATTGTAAGTATAATTTTGGTGAATTGTTTTATTCTGGATTAGTGTATGATATGCTGTGCAACCTGACTGCACAAACAGTCAATAAAACAGATAGAGTAATGTGATCAGATTTGGAAGGTGTTTAAACTGTCTTCAGCCAAAGAAATATACAGGAAACTGTTGATCTGCAATATTGGGGACTGTAATAAATTCAGAAGACATTGCATTATATATTGTTTGCAGGACTTTTTTTCCTGAAAAATCTGTATTTAGGTGTTTCAATGAAAATGGAAAAAATCAATAGGTTAATTTTCAGCCATATTGCTAAACTAACTGGAAGAAAAATATCATGCAAAACAACTTGTAATTATTGTCATTGTTTGAAATTACCTAGAATGAGAATAAAGCATGAGAAAAATCCTGCTTAAATCCAAATTAACTTAAGGTTAAAAAAATCTTTTTTCTTGCTTAGATGTGTCAGTTTTCCCATAATAATAATCTTGTGCCAGCAGAAACCGAAAAGCAAGAAATGAGCATTATTAAAGGTTAGTTTTGATCCCAGGACATATGTGACAATACAAAAAACATTAGATAAAAAGAAGAGCACTCAGTACCACAACAGCTCCTCCCCTGCATTCTGATGGTTCTGTTGGATCAACAAAATATTCTTGCATTGAGACATTTTGGGAGAGCTTGACATGATTAAGGGCCTGGCATTCTCTGCTGTCTTTGTAGAAGTAAAAAGACAATATGCAGCTCTGAGTAGTTTTAGTCCCTTGAACTATAGTTTTTTTCCACCCATAAACTGTTAAAAGGCAACCTAGAAAACAAATGTGTGCTGCTTTTCATAAGACCATTTATCCTTGTGTAATTTCTTCACTGCCAAAAAGAGAATTCATAAGATTAAATGTGAGGCTGATAAGAAAAAAAAATGTTGTCCAGTTTTATTGTTGAGTTCTAGTAATTAGTGTGTGTTCTAATAGCCTATTATAGTTTAATGTTATACTTTTCTACCAATTAAAAACTAAGAGCTTCTTCCTCTGTGACACATGACCTTATGTAGATGAGACTTGAGTCTCAAAATATTTGTATACAGGTATTATATTTCAGTTCCATTGAATTATATATATTTAATTATTAACTTAATTGTTTCATTTAATATATTTTCATTCTGGAAAATATTTGGAAGGACCTTATTAAACATGATTCCCTTAGGAATCTATGTTATGGACTAGGAAATGTGTTGCTCCATTCTTTGCCCCAGATATTTAGCTGAATTTGACTTGTATTCTTATGTTGGCACTTAGGCCAAAAATGTAAAACTTGAGTATATCTTCAGAAACTTGCATTCAGAGTCAGCCCTTTAAGTTTTAATTTAAAGCATTCTATGTCTCAGAAATTCTGAGTGATTTTATCTCCCCCAAAAAGTTGACAGAACATTTAGTAACTGGCTGGGAAAACACAGCTTTGCACATAATTAACAGATTATAGAAAGTAAAACCTGTGAGTATTCCCATCTACTTATAATTGCTCTCAGCTGAATGTGATGCAGATGATTTTAGCTGTTATTTTTAATCAATGTTCTTAAGGATCAGTTATTGTATTGTAATACATGTCAGAGCTTGATCTGCAGTTTGAGACTTTTGTACCCAACTCTGTGCAATGTAACACAAAATTCCTACACTCATAACTCAGAGTCTAAAGAGAAATTATGCCTGAAAAAGGAGGTAGATTGATTTAACAATATATTCTTTCTGTGTGCTTTCCAATCAAGTAGATAAGCAGATAATGGACAAAGTAGTTTAAGCCTTAATTACTGTCTACAAACCCATTTTAGACAAAGCCTACCAAAGAAAATCTTGAAGGGTTTTTCTGCTCTTTTCCTCAAACAACACTTTGATAGCTCATGATACAGAAAAAAAAATAATTATCTGAACAGAAATAGTTTGGCTTCTTTATCTGAGAGTGCAGTCAAGTGGATTACTTATTGTTACAAAATTAACAATTATTGACCATTTCTTATAATAAGCCAGGGTTTAGGTATAAACAGCTGCCTTGGTTTATCAGTTACCATAGTTTGATACTTTGGTTCTTACATGGGCAACCATTGTTCACACTTGCAAACTGGAGGAAAATAAATTACAAACAAAGCTGGATATTATCCCTATTAATGTATCTTATGAGATGATTAAGCTCACAGTGCTATTGACTAAATCTCCCTGGATTTTTCATTTTTGTTTGCACAGCATGTAGAATTTATCCCCTTTGCTGGTTTAATTACCTCTGGTTATGTTTACACTGACATCATTATGAGATGATAGAAGAATAAAAAGCAGTGTCAATTACTTCAAAGACAATGAAGTTAATCTACGTGGATAATGGAAAAGGTGATTGAAAGATGGATTGTTCAGGAAAACAATTAGCACAGGCGCCTTGAGCCCTAAATTGGTTATCTTTTTTGGAAATCCTTGAGTCATAGGAAGCAAACCAAGTCAACACATCATTGTTTAGTTCAGCTCAATTAGAGTCCAAAGTAATTGGGAAGAATATGCTTTCCATGAAACAACATGCAATGCAAGCTGATGTGAACTTTCAACTCTGCCTCTCACCATGAGCAGAGAAAGAATCAGGGGGCACAGATCTGGAATCACAGAATCATTGAGGATGGAAAAGACCTCTAAGTCCAATCATTATTTTAACATTGTAAGGTCCACCACCAAACTGTGCCCCTAAGTGCTGCATCTACACATTAACTGAGCACTTCCTGGGGTGAGGACTCCAACACTTCTCTGGGAAGCTTGTTCCAAGATTTGACCATCCTTGCAGTGAAGAATTTTTTCCTAATACCCATTCTAAATATCCCCTGAGTAACTTGAGGCCATTTCCTCTCATCCTGTTGCTTGTTACCTAGAAGAAAAACTGTGGAAAGGGAGGCAAAAGCCTGACCCTGTGTGAATCAGTTGAGCGAAACCTGGTGTGTTTTCATTCCTCCCACAAAGCAGAATTTCTTTGAGTTTCTCTGAGACTTCCTGATGGCAGTAAAGTGGGATGCAACTGTGAGACCTCTACTTTTATAGCAGAAAAACTCAAAGAATTTTTCAATGAAGTATTAAAAATTTGAGTGAAAAGAAGAGTTGTCAGCTGGAACCTCCCATGCTACTGTGCATGTTGGCCAGATGCAGAGCAGCAGATCAGGGAGGCAAGGCAGGTGCAAAGGGGAGAGATGGTGATACTCATTCCTGGTTCAGAAAAACACACTGGTCAAAAATTAAACAGGCATGTTGTGCAGAAGTTGCACATTCATTGAGGAAAGGATATTTACCTGATCAATGTTATCTTCATCCTCTTGCCTTGTGGTTTTTCCTGTTATTCTTAAACCTGGTGGGCTGGCAGGAAAATCTTTGGGAATATTTTAATACTCATATGAAATATGTAGTTGTCTCAGACAAAGTGAAAAGGGGATTCCAGGGAAGGGCAACGAAGCTGGTGAAGAGTCTTGAGAAAAAGTCATACGAGGAGTGAGGGGGCTGGAAGTGTTTAGCCTGGAGAAAAGGAATCTCAGGAGAGACCTTGTAGCCCTGCACAACTCCTGACAGGAGG
>WEIU01016754.1:173622-187512 GCA_013389925.1 Aegithalos caudatus
GCCTTGTGCCTGTTTCCTGTCCTATGTCTGGATGCTCTCTGATTCACTTGCACAAATTCCAAGCCAAATGAATCCTGTGACAATGGAAATATTGCTTGCACCTCTAGAGATCTCAGTCCAGCCTCCTGCACATCACAACAATGTGCCCAGCAGTAGATCAGGTTAATTATCATTTTGCCTCACCAAATCCCAAAATCCTCCATGGATCCTCCATCTCATCAATTTCTGGATGATCTGTTCCAGTACTGCATTAATCTTCTAGTAAATTGTCTTCACCTTTCTTTTTTCCCCTAAAATAAAATCTGAATCTGTTGAGCCCACCCTGAACTCCTCATTAAATCAGAATTATTTTGTGCAAGACTGAATCTCTTGAGAAGGATATGCAATGCAAACTTTGGCCATAACAACCCAGAAGTCACTGTGTGTTGAATGCTCATTCAAGAAGTGAGAGACAGGAATTTTAGGATGGCCTTGGCTTCAGGTGTTTAAAACTCTCTGACATCCTAAGAGGATGGTTTGCCCTCCAGGCTAAAGAATGTTCTTGACATTCAAAGAATTTCCAAGCAGTTTATTTGGCTGAGCTGATTATTTGAGGTCAGAAATAGGCCAAAACCCCACAAATGCTGAATATGATTAATGCAAAAAACAAAACAAAACAAAACAAAACAAAACAAACAAAACAAACAAACAAACAAAAAAAAATCATATCTAGAAAAGTCCCAAAGAGTGTCCTGATGCCGGAACTTCAGACTGTTTTCAGACTGATTCTGTTTTAGTGGGGGGGGTTTGTTTGTGTGTTTTGTTGGTTTTTTTGTTGTTGTTTTTGTTTGTTTGTTTTATAGTAGCAGACCAAGTTTAAATGCAAATGATGTCTTCTTTTTTATTATCTACACAAGGAGTCAAGCAGTCAAGTCACTGTAGCCGTAGCCAAAGTGAAAAGTCGAATCTCTGATGTGATTTACAGCTTAAAACTCATGATAAAGGTGCTGCAGCCCTTCTAAAATTGATTGTGTGTCTCGGAGAGAAAGTAGCACCTCATTTGTCCTTGTTCATTTCAATAAACTCAGAATTAGTCCCACAATTTGGGCTGAAATTTCAACGTGTTCACCCATCATGCTTATGGCAGGAGTGGTTTGAGGGTATATTGGAACAGATCTGATCAGATTACTTTGAAATTTTCATTATAACCCCGTGAAACAACTACATATTCATTTTGCTTTGCTTCCCAACCCCCTGGCTCACTGTGCAGGCAGCAGAGAGCAGGGGGACTTTTAATGCAGTCAAGTTGACTGAATGAATTGGAACAAGATGAAGTGTTTCTTAGGATTCAGGAGGTGATTTTTGTGTGTTGTGACCTTGGCAGACCCAAGGGCGCTTGTGTGGGGCTGTGTTTGAGTGAGGAACTCCTTAGGCAGCTCCAAAGTAAATGGTAGTTTTACAAATCATATTTAACTATAGAATCATGGAATGATTTGGGTTGGAAAGGACCTTAAAGTTCATCTAATTCCAACCCCCTGCCATGGCCAGGGAATCTTTCCACTGGAGTCAGATGTTTCAGTGAGGGAAACATGTCATTGCACCCCTCAGATTGCTCTGCTGAGACATAAACAAGACAATAGGATTTTTTTAAAATTTATTTTCTTTCTTCATGCAAAGAAATGTTTCCTGAACTCTTTGCACATACAGTAACAATGAATTTGGTCCCCTGGCCAGACACAGGTATTTCCAATTTTCCCTGCCTAAATTCTCTTTAAAATGTTAAATGGATCTCATATACTTTGGTCTTGGTCTATTGAGAAATATTGCACCACAGCAACAGAGTCAGAAGAAGCCACACATTAAGGTCACAGGTGACAAGTGAAGACCTGGAGCTGTAATCTTTAGGCTCCCCACCTTTAATAAAGACTCATGATTAGCTCAGCTGTCTGGACACAGACAGAATTACCTCCACAGCCTAAGGAAAATCTATGAGTTTCAGAAAAACACCCAAACCAAGCCCAAAGTGGAAAATATCTGTGTATTTTTAGAACAATCTAGGTAGTAATAACTTAGACACCACAAAAGGAAAATTCAGTGTTCTGATACACTAATTAATTTGCTTTTTTAAAGAGTTTTTTTTTTGTTTGTTTGTTTGTTTGTTTTTATTTAAGGCAATTAAGTGTTTATTAAAGTGACCTGATTTGTATATTTATTAAACATTTTTATATGCTTTATGTTACATTCTTTTGTGAGTATTTCTTACTGGAAAATGGGGAACAACAAACTATGTTTAAATAAAGTGATTAAAAGAGCCACCATAATCCTAGAACCACAGAATAATTAAGATTGGAAAAGACCTTTAAGATCAAGTCCAGCCTTAAACCCAACACCACCAGGATTTCACCATTAAACCATGTCCTCAAGTGCCACATCCACACAGTTTTTTAACACATCTAGGAATGGTGAGTCCATTGTCACCTGTCATTGTCACTTGCTCTGTTCCAATGGTTTACAACCGTTTCTATGTTGTTGTTTTTTTTACTAATATGTAATCTAAACCTCCACTGGTGCAACTTGAGGCCATTTTTTCTCCTCTTATTCCTGGTTTTCTGGGAGAAGAGACTGATCTCCCAGCTGGCTCCCACTGAGGTCTTTCCATTTTGTTTCTAAAGACTGAACTTTGAAGTGAAATGAACTTAAATTTCAAGCACTAATAAAACAGAAAACACCTGGTCTTTGAAGAATACATGATTTCAAAAATAACATTGATAACCGTGTATCCTTTTCTCTTTCTGAACATTTCAAATGTCATCAGCATTGTGAAATGTTTCTCCCCAGCATCACCAAAATGTGGAATACTGACCATTCCACTAGCAATTAAATTCTCATATAAAACATTTCCACTCTTCATTGGATGTCCTGCATGGGACCTGACATAAATCAGGACCATTAGGCTGGAGAAATTGCCACTGTCATCAGATCCAGAACCAATTATTGCAGGCAGCTGCCTCTTAGGCCCTGGTTGACAACACTTCATTTTCTGTCTCAAGGCAGTCAGATCTTTTCCTTCCATGTCCCTGAGCAGAGACTATCCTAGAATTAACATGGACTAAGTGTCACATAAGCTGAGAACAGCAAAATCCCTCCTGACACACAATCCTGACATGAGTCCTTGCTTCTGGATTTACTGTTCCTCCACTTCTTCTTGGCATGAGCAGATTCCTGATCTTTTGAAGATCTCAGGGAATATGTGACCAGATGTTTCTAGTCCCCTTTTCAAGCATTACATGAACCAACCAGTGCAAAACAAACATCAAGTTCACTGTGTCAACCTCTGGGACATGTTGAGTAGTGCAACAGAAAACTTTAAAGAAAACCAAATCCATACTTTCATGAAGACATTCACCTTTGGTCACTGCTCCATATAGTGAGAGAGGGGGACTTAAAAGAAAAACAAAGATTTGTATTTTCCACAGGCACAGCAAGGGGCTCCCTTCTCTCCATTCCTTTTTGTGGTATTTAAGTGGTTAAAAAGGTGCCAAATGTTGTAATTAAGAGGTTTCTTTCAGTTCAGACTAAAGGAATTTGAGCTATCCATCTTGTGTTGCCACGAAACGTGGAAACCCAGAATGGTTTGGGTGGGAAGAGATCTTAAAGATCATCTCATCTTAAAGGGTCAGGGAACACCTTCCTCTTGGCCAGGTTTCTCAGAGCCCCACATAGTCGTTTATCACAGCAATGATATCTCACATCTGGGGATGTGAGATGTGTCTGAATGCCAGGAGGTATGGGAAACACAAATAAAATGAAATTTCATGCTGAAGTAACTGCATTTTGAATTTGGCTAGTTGCTTTTAAATACAAAAAAACACGTGTTTTTTGGTCTGCTTTCTCAGTTCTCATGCAGTAGTTGAGAGCATAATGGCATAAATGCAATTTTCTCAAGGAAAAATTACACTGCAATGGCAGTTTATAGTAAAAGGCATGTTGAGGGATTTGTTTTGGTTCTACCTGTTTTATTGCAGGAGGAGGAAATTTAAATAATAATTTTTGGGGCTGAAGTGTCAAGTACACACAAAAGTGTTTCTCAATCCCCATGATATCACACTCTATTATGTGAAAAATTCCCAGATTGCTCTGGGGATGCAGCAAGATCAGGTAAAGAGGAAGATGTTTCTGGGATTCACTGCAGCCTTTGAGGGAAGTTTATTAGCAAAGGAACCATGAGAAATCTGACAGTGGCTTTCCCTCTAAGATAAATTGTGGTTTACTGCTTGGGGTTTTTGTCTGACAGGTTCAGTTGTGGTCAAGGCAAGTAGTTGGACTTGACAATCCCTGTGGGTCTCTTGGAACAGCTTTTTCTGTGATTCTGTGATTCCATGATCGTAAGAGATTCTATGATAAGTAACTTCTTCCAAGATACCTATTTCTTATTTTTCCCGTTTTATCCCTTGTGTGTTCTTCATTTTGTGGGTACTGAACTCCTGAGTTGTGCATGAAGCCCACGGCAGAATGACTCCAAAAGCTCAGAGTTCCACTGAGTTGTGCTCTAACTTTGATCCATTCTTCTCTCCTGAAAGCTGATGGTCTGGTGAGCCTTAAATTAACAAACTATCTCACAGGTGTGAAACTGGAAATCTCATGAATCCAGAATTCCTTAGAAAAGCATTTACTTTGTTTGTACTGGTGGATCAAGACCACCATGATGAAGGTTTTTTTTCTCCGCTCCAGATTACAGTTTTCACTCTCAACGTCCCCACCACAACTGGAATTAACACTTATTTCTCCCATTCATTTTAACCAGAAAATTCATCTCGAAAAAGGGAAAAAAATACATTATTATAATAACATCAGACTTGGAGAAAACATATTTAAAAAAAAAAAAATGCATAATTTTGGAGATGTGATGCATTTTTGTAAACAGATTAGAAAACTACTATAAGTGATTTGACATTATCAACACCACAAATATGATGAGAGTCCAATCCTGAAAAATGCTGAGTCTATGGGAATGTGTAACATTTCTCAGGAAGTTCTCAATAACTCTTAGATTCAGGCATAAAGTGCTGTGATCCTGAGCCGCCCATTAAAGATGCACTAAATGTTTCCACTAAGGGAAGTCCCAATTATGTAGTTTTATATAGAAAAAGGGAAAGTTAATGAATGGAAATGTAACAGCTCTGACACTGCTGGAGCACTGAGCTGTCATCCTCATAACATTCCCAGGGAGATAAATATGCTCTTTCCAGCTCCTCAGAAGTTATTATCACATCTGATTTACAAGCAGTATAAAGCCAGAGAAGGGGGGAAAATAGTGTCAATTTTTGGAGGTTTTTCATAATGAAAATTTTAAAAGCTTTTCTTAAATGAGCAGTAGGGAAATACCACATTTTTTCTTAAAGAAAGAAAAATCCCCCCATGGATTATTAACTAGTTTGTATCTAATAAAATAATCATGTTGGCTAACATGCCAGACTATCATATTTGAAACCTCCTGCATTTTAAAACATTTTTTTTTAATCTCAGACATTTGAGGTTCACAACTGTCCTGGAGTACACTCTAAAACCCCACAGTTTTTAAACCCTCTGTTTGCAAAAGGCACCAAGATGCACTAGAGGGGGCTGAGATTAGAGGCTGCACTTTAGATAAATTCTTACCATAGAACTTTTATATCTGTATTAGAGTGAAAAGATTCACCTCCTGGAGGCTCCAGTGCATTTCAATTGTGTGTTGAAGAACTTGTTTAAGTTGGAAACTCAATTTTTATACTGTTGGAGTGTATTAGATGAATGCTACTTAAGCTGTCTGTTGTTCCCACCATCTGTCTCTGCTTATTTCACTCTGTTTTTCTGTTCCTGGTAGCAGACACAGAAGAGCTCCCCTGTTTGCCTCCACAGCTTTTTGTTGTTACGATGGCAGCAGCTGGCACTGTCCCTGACAGCAGAGCCCTGTTGAGCTACAGGTTGCAGATGAACTTCCTGAAAGGCAACTCCAGCTCCAAGGACTGTCCTGCTCAAATGCAGCAAGGAAGGATGGATGAAAAAGTGACTATGGGAGGACAGGTGAATTTGAAATAATCCTCAGCTTGTCTTCATTGAGAATGAAACTTGAGTTTGTTGCTGTCAAACTCTGCATACAGACAAATAAATCTTCACATCTCTGTGCATTTTCTGGTTTTATCATCATTTTGAGAGTGTCAGCAGTGATGCAGATGAATGGCAAGCCATAGCAAGAGACAAGAGGCAATTCATTAAGCCCCAGGCAGATAAAATCTGTACCCATTCAAAGCAGGAAAATCCTCAGTGTTGTGTTTTAAGGTCTGCAGTGTGGGTTTGTCCCAACCTAAGCTGGGTTCAGGTCACTCTGGAATCCTGTCACACACAGTCCAAACAGGAGTGGGTGAAACTCATCTGAAAACAAGATGTTCATGTTTATTGGGATGAGTCACATCCTTGTTTTCATTGACTCTGCTGGCTACAGGGTCTACTGCCTGCTAAATATGAGAATCTAAACCCTCAGTTCATATGAAAATGGATGGATTTTGCACTTCCAAAAGAGACCAGGAGACCCCATTTTAGTTCTTTTATGAGGGACCAAACTGTACCCTACAGAAGACCTGGGTATTTCCATCTGTATGAGCTTCAGTGACTTAATTGTATGAGTTCAGCTGGTTTGTTTAATCTTCTGGACAAACTCGGGAATTTCAGCTTGCTCTTCTAGAAATTTCTCTCCCATCTCACATTCTTGGGTAACTTGATTGCTGACAGCTAAATGCCCTTTAATTTTCTCTGGGAGAGTGGCAGGAGGGGAGTGCAGAAGAGAGAAGACATGTAAGAAAAGGAGCTTGGTTTTTCCCATGTTTTGTACACACCCCAAATCAGAAAATTGAAGTGTTCAGGTTTTTTTGCCCCTGATATCTCCTGAAATATTCCAACTGCCTTCAGCAGAAAAGCCTGTTTGCAATACTTTGATTTTGCAGACTCAGCAGCAGAAATGGTACAAAACTTGGAAAAAGAAAAGATGCACAACTACTCCGTAATTCCAATTATTATTTTTAGGCATCGAGCCTTGGCACAAAAAGGGAGAAACAATTACCAGTACATAAAGAAGTCAAATGTTCAGCACCCCAGTGTTTGGTGAGTAACAAAGCCAGCATGCTTGGCAGGGAAATGTGTTTATGGATCAGATCAGGCTCTTGAAGCACATAAAATATCTCTCACACCATCATTGTTTGAAGTGCCTGTGTTTGACAAAGAGATCGGAAAGAATTCAGACAGGAAATCTCAGTGAAAGAGGATAATCCAGAGTGCTTTACAGTGGGAAATAAACAACAGGACTGCTTGTTGTTGTGTGCGTTAAAGCCATTACAGATGAAACAACACAGATCAAAAGGGGAAAAAAATCCCCAAATGATGAAAAATCAAGAGAAGAGAAGTCAAGGCATGCCTTCAGGTATTTTAGACCAATATTTCACAGTACAATGTTCATGAATACAAAATGTTACCTTTTAATGTTAAATAAAATACCCAGCAAACAAGCATGACCAATGAAAGAATAATATTCAGGATAAATTCTGATAAATAAAAGTATACATTAACAAAATTGGTGTCATTGATAAAGCAAAAAACGTTTTAATGTGAAAAAAAAACTGGCATCTTCCCTTGGTCTTGTTTCTACTATGTTTGAGAGAGGCTGAGACAACAACAATCTTGATTTCCTTAAGGAACTTGTACAGTGATTAATAATTTCATAACCTACCATATATTACTCTATGAAAACACATTCTTTTTGAAAACAGCTTTCAGTAATCCATGTGACAGTTTAAAAAGATGAAATTACTTCAGAAGCAATTATTTTCTATGCCTATCTTTGTCTCTACCAAGTATTTGTCACTTCAGAACAATTTTTTGTTGCCCATTATTTGACTATTTAATGACCTTCATGTATTCATCCTCTACAGTCTGCAGAGAGGTAAAAGAATGATCTTCCTCTTAAAGAAATGGAATTAAGGCAAAGAAAAGGCAAGAGCATTTCCTGACATGACGGAATTATTTCACTCTCTGTAATTCTCACCTTCTGTTTAAATTGCAAATCTAACCTTCAGGTTGGAACTGGATTTAACTGCCTTGGTGAACCACCTTATCTCTATATAATATTATTTTAATGGGCACGAATCTAATGTATATATTTTGGAAACTATGGAATAGATTGTAGAAACTGGAGCACGTATACCACATTCAGCACATGTAAAATTCAGCAAATATCACAAGAAAGCTGACTGTTTCAGTTTTTATAATGCATTACTTTACATTTCATGAGAAGCTAACCTTTTCCAGACTTCATGCAAGCCGTGTTCCTTAACCCCATTACTGAATATACAATAGATAAAAAGCAGTGTTGGGTTTTTTTCTCTTTTTCCTTCATTGAAGTGAAATAAAAAAATAAACAAAACCGTTTGCTCTGTGTATAAAAACTTATCCTTTGGGATACAATGGACCACCATCAGGTGTCTTATGCAGAACCTCCAGGGGACCAGGGGACACAGGGCTCTGAAAGGCAGGCCCTGTTTGGCCAACCTGATCCCACTTTGTGACAAGGTGACTCCAGGGATGAGGGAAAGACTGGGGATCTCTATGTGGATTTTAGTCAAGCTTTTGTCACCGTTTGTCCCAACATTGTCAAGGATAAACTGTTTGCTCAGGGCTTGGGTGTGTGCTCTGTTAATTGGGTAAAAATCAGGCTGAGAGGCCAGGCTGGGAGAGTGGTGGGGAATGGAGCTAAATCCAGCTGGGGCCAGGCACCAGTGGTGTCCCCCAGGGTTGAGGATTGGGGTCAGTCCTGTTTAATATCTTTGCAAATGATGTGGATGAGGGAATCAGGGAGTCACCATGTTTGAATGGATTTAAAAAACATTTAAAAATATGGCACTTTGGGACATATTTTAGTGGGAACGGTTGCATACATGATCCTAAAAGTCTTTTCCAACCAAAATAATTCTATGACTTAATGATTCTGTGAGTTTTTAAACACATTTTTTTAAAGGTCCAGCCAGCCTTGTGATCTGAGACTTAACTACTGCAGCATCCAGGAAGTCCCAGCTACTCAATTAAGGAGATATGTTCTCTGTCCCAAAGAGAGTTCCTGTCTAAACCCTAAGGGTTCTGCATAGGCACTGCTTGAGCAGCAGTGGCTGTGTGCACCTTCCAGAAAAGGGGAGGCAGTGTGGGAGTACAGAACAGGCAGCAATAGCTCTTGGGGTGGAACTAAGTCATTAATTGTTACCTCTGTGGTGTGTTACACCAAGGAGACCCAGATGAACTAAATCATGAGCCACAGAACTGAATCATGTGGGAAGAGAGATGTTTTCTCTGATGAATGAGGTCCTCTCCCTAAAAGAAATAAGCTGTTTCCTAACATTATGTTACAGATGCTAATGCATCTTGCACAGCGATGGGAAGTGATTTGCTGTGGGAAGACTCGCTGCATAATTCCTTGTTCCCTGATGTTGCTATTCAGTTCTTTATTATTGGGATAATTTATTATTTGTAACTAAATCCCTTTCTGTTCAAAACCCAGCCTCCACTGTAAGCAAATGCTCCCTAACTGATCGATTTGGGGATTTCCTCCAATTAAAGTAAAATGGAGAATATATCACAGCCAAAATTAACATTTGCTTACTTGCCTAGGTAGTGGTTGACGTGTGGGACTACAATTCTTCAGATGGGTCTCCAGGAGTGGAGCTATACTGAAATAGTTCCATATAGACAAAATGTGTTATTGAATACAATTTTCCCAGGCAGAATCTCCCAGCAAAAGTGGATCTGGCTACCAAGGGAAATGACTAGGATTAGACAATTTCTTTTCACAGCCCATTTTGGGATTCACCCGTTATTAGTTCTGACAAACCCTTTTTCTCCCCAGCTCCAGGGAAATTCAAAATTAGAGGCTGCTGCTTTGTTTTGTACATTGAGGGAATTGTACCCTTTAAATATGCGTTAGTGTTCATACATAATGTCAAGCCAAAAAATGAGAAAGAAAATGAGCTGATCCTGGAGGGAGTTCTGCAGATCCTGGTTTTTCCAACCACTGCTGATAGCAGCAGATACTCACACAATCAGTGCTGCTGGATAACCAGGAGGGCTGCACCAAATCACGAGTACTTCCAGTCACAGATATTCTTTAGACTGTAGGTGCCATAACTCACTAGAAATTCTGTCAACTTTGCATTTTATTTATTTGGAATAGAACTGGAAACCCAGTTTGATTCAACCCAGTCTGGTAAGACAGTTTACAAGGGCATGTAGTGACAGGAAAAGGGGGAATGGGTTCCAATTGAAGGAGAGTAGATTAAGATTAGATATTTACTGTGAGGATGGTGAAACTCTGTTACAGGTTGCCCAGAGAAGCTGTGGCTGCCCCAGCTCTGGAAGTGTCCAAGGCCAGGTTGGATGGGGTTTGGAGCCACCTGGGATAGTGGAAGGTGTCCCTGTCCATGGCAGGGGTTGGAACTGGATGATTTTTAGGTCTCTCTTACCCAAACTATGATTCTTGGAAAAGCAGAACTGATTTCAGTTCCATGACAGTGTTGTGTACCCTCACACCTTCCAACTCAGTAAGTTCACAGTGAGTTCTCCAAACGCACACAGATGCTTTGGGCAAAGACACTGAAAAACAGCCTCAAGTTGCAAACATACCCTTAGACAATCAAGTTTAGTTAGCCATAGAAATTTTGACAGATGGATCTTTGAATCATAGAATGGTTTGGGTAAGAAGGGACCTAAAATTCATCCAATTTCAACCCTACAGCCATGGGCAGGAATAGTTCCCACAAGGAAGGTCCTGCCATGGGAAGGTTGCTCAAAGTGCATTTACCCTCTTGACAAGTTTGGTGAGTTTTTATTGTGAGACATGAGATGCTTTTTAAATGATTTATCTCATCTGCCTCAAGTGATGTACAAATTAGTCCAAGCAATTCATCAAAGTTTCCAGTCTATGTGATGGAGAAAGATAACTACAGAAACCTCTGTAGAAAAGAGGGGGAAAGTAGATTAATAGAATTTCATTAATAATGGTAGAACTGTTTGGGAAAAGAAAGGGAATATTTGTGAAGAAATGGTATTTTTCCCTCTTTTTCCTTCAGCAGCGCATGGGTTCCCTGACCTGTGTTCACACAGAACTTCTGGATGTGACCACATATTTATTTAGCCAGTGACTGGATTAAGTAGCTGCTTTTCCCTTCAGGGAGGTTTAGATGGGATATTATTTAAAAAACCCAAAACAAACAAAAAACCCCCCAAAAAACATCAAAAACAAAAACCAAAAACAAAAAACAAAACCAAAAAACCCCCAAACAAACACCCCAAAAACCTCAAAAGCTCTCAACAACCTGGAGGTGCATAATGAGATGTGGGAGTAGAATATATCTTGGGGCTTCCTCTATGGGCTCTGCTGAAAATTAATAATTTCCATCACCTGGTTGGAAAGGCATGGGTTGGAGTGTTTATGTGGCACAGGTACATTCAGTGAACTCACCCAGCTGACACCAATTATAAAATCAGGTTGAACTGAAATGAGATTTGTTAAATCATAGAATCCCAGAACCATGGAATTACCGGGGTTGAGAGGGATCTTAAAGATCATCTCATTTCAAGGTCCCTACTTTGAGCAGGGACCCCTTCCACTATCCCAGGTTGTTCCAAGCCCCATCCAATATGGCCTTGAACACTTCCAGGGATGGGACATCCACAGCTTCTCTAGGAAAAGTGTTGAACTCAAATAACCTTCCTACCTATTCTTTCTTGTACAACACCATTGACTTGCTCAAACCTCCCTCAGGCTCCCAGGGAGAAATCCTTGCCCAGGACTATTGCTTAAATTGTGGATTTCCTCCCATATGACATTAAACTGCTGAAAGCAATCCTGGAAACCCCTATAAATGCGTGTTTCTGTTAAACACAGTTTTGAGTTCTCTTTTCTGCTTCTCTGTCTCTTGGCTAAAATCTTTCTGACAAATCTGCCAGTTCCTGTCTTCTCAGGGGATCAGTCCTGGAGCCACATTTAATGCAAAAGCTGGAGGGAAAGAAAATGCCTTTTCTCACTTACTGTGGGATACTGAGAAGCCCAAGGAGTTGGTTTTGCTAAGTGTCACAGGACTGCAAAGGAAAAGAATAAACTTTATAAGGATCTAGAAGGTAATTTGGTCAATCCCAGAAATGTCTGGCAGGTTTTTATCAATGTTCTTGAAATCACCCCAGGACAGGGGCTGTCTTTACACTCCTGAGGGGATACCATCTCTTCCAAAGCCTCACTCTCCCATCTATCAAAAAGTTTGACATAAATCTACGTGAACATTCCCTCCTGGGAAGGGTGTGTTTTGCTTTCTACCTATGTTGAAAACATTTTATTCCTTTTTTCTCCATATCATCATCAAATTTGAAGATCATTTGATTATCTTTGACTAATTACATAGGCCAGACTATTACTGAATTTTGCATCTTAAAAGACCTCTGATTTTTACCTTGCTAAGCACACACAGAGCTCATCTGTGATACCCTGCAATCCCTTTGTGGGTATATTTATCCTTCCTGACACAACTTCTGCTTTCTTAAAACCATTTTTCATACCTTAATTTGCCATGCCAGAACACAGAGTGGAGGGGGAAAATTAGGTGGTAATGCTTGGCTTGTTCCTCTTATTATTTGAGTTGCAAACAAGTCACTGCCCACCAGTGCTTCTGATTCTCTTGAGTCCTGTTTGGACTCAGATGGGAACCTTGGCTTCATCCAGCTGAGACTGGAACTGTCTGTTGGGTGAGAAAAACTGGAAATAAGTCAAGATTTAATCTCTTTTTTACACTGGTGTATCACATGCATTGAAGATATAGATAACATTTCCCATTTGGAGCAGTCTTTGCCACCAGAAAAATATTGACAGCCCCTCTGCCCTGAGGGTTGTTGAAGCCACTGTCTCCTTGTCCAAAGGAAGTGGAGAGGATGGGAGGACATGGATACATGGATATTAGTTTTGGAAATAGAGTAAAATATTAAACTTTATACTGGCCTGAGTGTTTTTTGTCATTCTTATTTAAATACTCTTTGAACATTTATTAAAAAAAGATCTTTGTTGTTAGTATCCCTCTACCTTTGAAGCTGAGTTTTTCATCTTTATGATAGCTGGAAGCTTCAGTCTGGCCAAGCCTTGATCCTATTTTTTTTTTTTTTCTGAGAAAAAAAAAAAATATTTGGGTTACTTTAGTTTTTTATAAAGGGGGGCCAAAAATCCAAGCAGTGAGAGATAGACATTCTCACTTTATTTCTCTCTTTAGAGATAATGCTGGAACCTAGGAATACTAGTGCAATAAGTGACTCAGTTTTAACTGGTGATATATATCAGGCCATTCAGACTTTTTGCTCTAAGAAACCCACATCTTCACAATTCTCTTTATAGAAATCAAATTAAATAAATCATTTAGGAGTATATGTTCAAATGTTTTAAGGATACATGTAGTTTTGCTTTTGTTTGGTTCTTTGGGTTTTTTGTTTTTTTTTTTTTTTTTTCATTGCATTGAATTGCCATTCAGGATTAAACTCAACTGGAGGTTAAGAAAAGGACATGTAGGTGTCCTTTATGATGAATAAAGTTACAAAAGGTAATAAATAAAACATGGCATCACTAACCACTGAGACATCTGGGGCTTTTATCTGCACTGTAATAAAATACTTGACCAGTGAACATATGTGATACTTGAAAAAAGTGACCTTTGCCAAGTAACAAGATTTTTGTTCTCCCTTGTCTACAAAAAACCCCACAAAACAGTATAGTGTCTTACAGTGTTTGTGGGTTATTACCTCTTTTTTTGTTGTTTCTTACAGCCTAATGCAATAGTGATGAAATGCTTTGGGGGACAGCCT
>WEIU01016754.1:190282-204645 GCA_013389925.1 Aegithalos caudatus
GACAAAGAACACTGCCCCAGCTGGTTTTAACAGCTGGTAACAGAATAAAGACTTTTGATTACATCTTGCATTGCAACCTAAACCAGCCACTCACAGGAAAACTATGCTCTATTTTTGGAGAAGAAGCACGACAAGAAAACATTCAGCAGATTAAGTACAATTCTGACAAGTGGAAGCAGGGAAATTTTCAGTAGGGTTAAGTTTGGAGATTTTTCTTTAAGTGAAGTAATTTAGTATCTGAAACAATTCATCCTAATATAGGATTAGGCACTTTCAAACAGTTAGAAAATCTAGATTAGCATTGGTGAGGACAAAGTCTCCTGAGTAGTAGCACACCTCTTGTCAGGCCCTGAAACAACATTAAAACAATTGAGAAGCGTCTGTCTTAAAGTTTCCAAATTCTTGGAACTGGAAGCCACAACAAACCCGACACAGTGGAGGACGTATTTCATTTTGGGAACCTGCAACTGGATTTTCGCTGAACTGACTATTAGTCCAATAGCAAACAGATTAAAGAGGGAAAACAGATTACAGTGGGAAAAGAGACACATTTCCACAGTGGCACACATCACATTTTTCTCGTGAACTGTATTTTTAGTGCTCTCCTATCACATTTCACTCTCCACTTGAATCATTCCCTCCTCAAGCTTCTGATTCTTTCTCTCTTGGAGTCATTTTATCCTGTAGATCTCTGCCTCCACCATCTGAACTTTACAACATCTTTTTTCCAGATTTTCCCTCTCTGTAGCTCAGATGTCAAGGGATTTTAGGCAGCAGGGGCTTTAACAGTTGTGCTCACTTTTGTGGTAGATCTCAGGGATTTTATAACTGTCCATTAAAATCAAGGGGGAAAGACGACTAAGAGAAAAAGAAGTGTTCTTTAAAAAACTTTATTTTATAAATCTGTTATAGCATAGCTTTGGTTACATTTAATGCAAAAACAGCGAGGTGAAACAAGCAATGAAGTTCATAAGACAAAGTAGGTCTTCATTGCACATGAGCAGTGTTTTGTGATCATGGAACAAGCACTAAAACCTTTCACCAACAGTGCTGAGACTTTTGTGGCTTACCCTCCAAATTACCTCTCTTTCTCCTGCTCCCCTGTTCCACTCCAGGGGGTTTTACCTCACGTGCAATCATCCCTTCAGACCTTCTGACATGGCCCAGCCAGTTCCCCTGGCTTATATTTTTTTTATATTACACTTATTGGCTGTGATAGAAACCAGCAAGAGGTCGTTCTCCCACTCCCAACCTCCTTCCTCCATGTAACTGATAATTGAGTTGTGGTTGGGGAACATTAACTCTCCAAAGGCGTATGGAAATGTTTGCTCTGACTGGTGATCTGGGAGATTTTATTGTCATGATTACCATCTTGCTTTTCTATTCTTAGCTCCAGTTCTTGCTTTTAGTGCCTGCCATATCTCAAGGGGTTTTGCAGAGACAGAAGTAATTTTCTGGAGAAGAATGTGGAAGTTTCCGTGGGGCACAAAGTACGGAAAGGGAGCGTGGTCAAGTGAGCAACAAATCAGGATATGAGTCAAAGACTGCTAAAACTGAGAGGAACAATAACATAAACTGCAGGGTTTTGGGTCCTGGGAGGCAAACTATATCTTATAATGCCACAGTTTAATGTACAGGGTAAAAATGTAAAAATATCACAGTGAATATTTTTCACATATTTTTTGTGAAACAGACCTGCCTATAATATGTAGGAGGGACTGCTGAGAGCAGGAGAGCAGTGCATTTCTCAGTACTTCTCTACAATATTTTGCCCCTTTAGTTGTTAAGTGTTTTACCAGGAGATTAAATACAATCCTTAAATCCTTTACTATCAATATAGTCTGAATCCAAACCAAACAATGAAGCAGCAAGCCTTTACTCCTGATCAAGTAGGGAATTAATGAGATCAGAAGGCAGTGCCAGGATTGCCTCTCCTGGCCACATGTAAGGAGAAAGCTCTGCTCCAAAATGAGCATCTGTGTTCTTGGTTGCACAGATCAACCCCCTATTTATACCATCATGAGTTTGGGAGAAATCCATGTGAGACTGTGAAGAGGGGAAAAGTTTCAGTGCTGTGGACAGAGAGGTGGAAGGGGAAAAAGTGACTTTCTGAATCTTTCCAAACCTCCTTACCACTCCAGACCCCACTGGGTTTTCTTCCCAACTCACCACCACCCTTTATCCTCCCTCTTTTTGTTTTTAACCTGTATTTCTCTGAGGCCTGGCATCATCTTCACATTCTTCCCCTGAAATTCCACCACATTTTTGATGCCTTATGGGCTGGAAATTAGAGTGAGGATCTGAGAGGTGCCAGGCAAGTGTTCTGCCTTTGGGGGCCACATCACAGCTATTTTTTTGCCACAGCTGATGAAAAAAAATTAACTTTCTGATTCAATTACAACCTTCCATTTCCACACACCAGGAAAAAGAAAGCAAAAACCCCATGTGCACTGCTCATCAGTAAAGCAGAAAAAAAGCTCATGTATAGGCAATGATTAGTTGTGAAGATTAACAACATACAAGATAATGTGTGCAATTTCTCAGTGCTTCTCTGGTGTTCTTTAGTCTTTGGAACCTGCCATTGCCCTTTGAAGAGGGCAAACCTCAATGGACTGAGCACCTGGAGAAAGGCAGGAATATTCACCTTATATAAGAAGCTAACAAAAGAGAAGTGATCCTTCCTTTCCTGATTGTTCTTCAACTTCTAAACAAGAGAAATATTGATGATTTTTAGCCCATGGACACTTGATAAATATTGATCATGGAAGAAGGGTGGCTGATTGTCAGGACAGCATAATACATCCTGTTTATGTTTTTAAAGCACAGACTATTTGATGCCATTTCTCAGTAAGATCAAAGATCAGAAACTGAATTCCATTGTTATGGATCCAACATGGAATTTGTCATACCTGGAATCCACCTGACTTGGAGGAACAAAACACATTAACTGAAGAATTAGCAACAGTTTCCATTCCTGTCTATCTTGGCTCAAACATGAAAAGGTGTTTTGTCTTTACTATATATTCATATCATCTGAATTCTCTTCAACTGATGTTCAATTCCCTCCCCATGGATGTATCTTCTTTCTCTGAGTTATCCCAATAAATCCTTTCACACTATCCAGTGCCAGAGTTTTGTGACCATAACCCAGAGATATAATTTCTCAGATGTCATCTACAGTGAAGTTCTTCATAACAAAGTTTTCTGATTTTAGTAATATATAAAGCCATTGATGAATCAATCCTCTAAGGACTTTAGGGAATGGAGAGTGACTTTTTTCCAGTTTTTGCACTGTGCTTGCATTTTTTCCTTTGGGGACCTTAAATATTTCAGGGCATTTATAAAAGTTGACTTCTTCTGCCTTGCCTGCCTACCTCTGTGGGGTATTTTATTTGGTCTTATGTCAAATGAAGATGCAGGCTCAGAAGGTTAGTAACACTTAAAAGCACAGGAAAGATCAATATGGGATTTGGAAAAGTGGGAAGGAGCAGCCCTGATGGAACTTTATAGCCCACCAGAGAGTGTTTTTATCTTGGAGCTTTGTGAAGGGAAAATCAGTCTAGACTCACCCCACCTAACTGAGGCTCTAAATTTTGAGCACAGCAGCCCTTGGGAAACATAAGAATCTCCAGAGAGTAGTACAGTCCATCCCAAGATCTTTTTCCACTGACTGTAATAGGAGCTAAAAGTGGCTGTGCTGATTTTTAAATGCTTAAAGAAAGATAAGGTAAATCTGGGCTCGGCAGTGAATCCAACTTACCTGTAAAGAAAACGAGTGCTAAACCCATTCTGTAGATTGAAGAATTGCTGAGTCTGTGCTTGGAATGCTCAGGACTGGAGGATCCTGGCACAGGCTTTCCAGAACTTGGCTGAGCTGCTGAGCATGTCAGAAACACCCCAGTGGAATCATAAAAGCCAGGAAACAAAAGGCAAAGGACATCCCCAGACCTGCCTGATGTTTTCCTCCCTGATGCTGTCAGCACTGTCTCTCACCCCAAACCTCTGCCTTTTGCTAACTGCCTGGTGGTCAGGAATTCCAGGAGCTGTTCTGGATCATCAACATTCTCCATGGAGTGCCTTTTTGCTTTGTTTTCTTTCTTTATCTTGTGTGACAGCAAGCTGGATGCAACAAAGCTAGTGCCACAGAGGATTGCAGTAATCACTCCTGGGGTCTTGTTTCAGCAAATTCTGCTCTTGTGAGACCCTTCCAGCAGTACTGTGGTCAAATCTCAGGCCCCCAGTACAAGAAAAATGTGGACCTGTTGGAATGAATCCAGAGAAGGACACTGAATTGATCCTTGGGCTGGAACACCTCTGCTATGGATCCAGACTGGGAGAGCTGGGGTTGTTCAGCCTGGAGAAGAGAAGGCTCTGGGGGGACCCAAGAGCCCCTTCCAGTGCCTGAAGGGGATCCAAGAGATCTAAAGAGGAACTTTTCACAAGGGCACAGACAGCTAGGATGAGGGATGATGTTCTTAAGCCAAAGAAGATTAGGTTTTAGATATTAGGAAGAAATTATGTATGGTAGGGGTGATGAGGGACTAGCACAGATTGTGTATGCTCCATCCCTGGAAGGGTTCAACACCAGGCTGGATGAGACTCTGAATAACCTGGGATTGTGGCAGGTGTCCCTTCCCATGGCAGAAGGGTTGGAACTAGATGACCTTTAAAATCCCTTCCAGCCCAAACTATTCTGTGGTTCTTTGATCCTGCTTTCATGTTTTGCAGCCAGCACCAGGAAGAGTGTCCTGGGATCTCTGGTTTGTCTCTACAGGTGCTTCCTCTCTGCTCTAGAGTTCAAGTCCTGCAGGGATGCACTACACTCAGCATGGAAGCACCTCTGCAGCTACACAAACACATCCAGACCCTGTAGGATCTCTAAGATGTGTCACCTCCTGAGACACAGTGCAGTGGTAGTAGTGACCCATATAATGCCCAACTTTATCCAGTAAATGTCTGCTACAAAGTCTTTTGTTCATATCTACAAGTTCTGTGAACAAAGGATGGAAAAGGATGCTCCAGCTATGCCTGTCATAAACTTTTTTGGCTTTTCCCGTTGAAATAAAAAGGAGAATTGGCACTGGGATGATTCACTGTATCCTTCTGTACTCTTGTAATTCTTGAGCACAGAGAGATCCTGTTAGGCTGTCAAAGGGAGCAGGAAGAAATTGCAATAGGAGATTGAAAATTCAAGCAAAACATTTTGAAAAGTGATTTCCAGATGGGATGTTGAGGAATTTCCCCAGGTAAGGCTCCCTCACTGGAGGTGAGAATTCATTTTTAGTAGTGTTTACTTCTGAATCTTCAAGTATTCCACTTGAGGGGCAGAAGAATGTCACTTTTAACTTTTCAAATGGAAGGAAGGAAGGAAGGAAGGAAGGAAGGAAGGAAGGAAGGAATTTAAATTTCTAATCAAACTAATAAATGATGTCTTTTAAATATTCATTTTCCTACACATTTTTCCTGAAACCTCACTACATTACCTTACTTGCTCCGTTTATATCAACCAAATAGATGTTTACCTTGATGGTAGGTTATAATTTAATTTCTACATATATCTATAATTTCTAGCTATGATGGTTAGAGATTTTGGCATTGGTCATATCTCCATCACACTGAAACAAAAATTCAAAGATTCAAGAAACAATGATTTATCTCATTTTATAAATGCCATCTGATACTCCTGAACCTGATATTCCAGTTACTGACAGCATCCAAGGATCAGGAATCCCCGTCCTTTTTCATGAAACCCATCAATTTCTGCCATTGCTATGTATAATCAACAACCAAATTACTAATCACCATCATATTTTTATTCATCTGCTTTCCATGGCAAGGTGAGGTGGAATTGGTCCAATTGGTCCAAAGCAAACGATAAATTCTAGAAGCAGTAAAACAAAGAAGAAGCCAATTAAACTTCCTTATTACTTATTACTGAGCTGCCCCAGACCAATTACAACCATATTTCTTTGTGGTCTAATTAGGTTGAGCTCAGTTCCACGGTGTGGAAGGCTGTAATGAGTGAGCACATGAGAAGCACAGCCCAGGCTCCATGTGAGGGATCATTAATATGCTCTCGGCTGCTGCCTCGGAAGAGCCTGCACCTCATTACGTGGGTTAACGCACTTAAACTAAATGGATGAATTGCAGCCACTTTCAGTGTTTCAAGTCCCTTTGGAATGACAGAACTGCAGATTAATAAGTTGTTAGAGAGTGATCTGCTGACCTGCTCCATCCTTCTTTGCTTTCCCTCCATCCGCTCTTGGAGGTGCGAAATGCTGAAGTGTGGAAATGTGTCAATCACTGCATTTGCAGTTTTGTGGCTTTCTCTGGTTTTTGCCTAAGTTATCAAATAGGTGAAAGGGAAAAATAAAATGCTTGACGTGGCCGATAAGTTCAGGTGGCTTTGGATCAAAATGCACAGGAGAAAACAGGTTCCCTACTGGCACAAAACAGCTTAGGATAAAGACTGAACTACTTTCAGCTGGATGGGCCTGTCTAAAAGTCAACATATTTTAGAATCAGAGAGTGGTTTGGGTTGGAAGCAATCTTAAATATCATCTTGTTCCAACCCCCTGCCATGGGCAGGGATGTCTTCCACTAGACCAGATTCCTCCAGCCTGGCCTTGGACACTTCCAGGGATGGGGCAGCTGCAGCTTCTCTGGGCAGCCTGTGCCAGGGTCTCACCACCCTTATAATAAATAATTTCTTCCTAATATCTAATCTAAATCTTCTCTCTTTGGGGTTTATATCCTCTGTTTAACAAGCTATGAAATTATGATGAGGTAGAAAAGGCATATTGAGACAAACTGTCAAAACCTTTTGTCAATGGAAGGAAAAAATGGATATGAAATTATAGTAGTAGGAGCCAAACTAAATGAGAAAAAAATAAACAACAAAAACAGACCCTAGGATTTTGTTGTTTGGTTTTGGGTTTTGTTTTGTTTTTTGTTTTTTGTTTTTTTTTTCCTGTTGGTAGTAGATCTCTGAGACTTTTTTTCCAAGCCACAACATCACCAGGAAATTCCCTCAATGGAAAAATTAGGATTGAAGACTGTGAGATTATTATGGAGAAAAGATCAAAGGTACTTTTTCTGTAAACTATTTAGTTGTTTATGTCCAGTTCTGGAGTCAGAATATTGAGTGATTTAGAGCATTGAGCTGAGGCAATAAAATTGTCCTCATGTCCTACCTTGTGCTGATGAAGGCATACAAGGCTCCTCGAGGCTTCCTCCTGCTTTATTCAAGCAGCTGTTCAAGTACTTAGTTCAAGTAGCTTTTCCCAGCACAGCAGATGTCACAGAATCATAGAACATCCTGAACTGGAAGGGACCTACAAGGATCATCAAAGTCCAACTCCTGGAATTGTATATGCAGTAAAATTTTTCACATGTCATAAAAGGGGAGAAAAGATCAAGAAATCGTTGAAGAGTTAATGGCAGGTGCAACACTACAAATTTTGAGATCTATCTCCTTTTGTGGACTCAGCTTTGGCAAACAGTAATTTTTAAAGGTCTCAGATCTGAGAAATTTCCCTGGCTCCTGCATGGCTTGTCAGCAGCTGCACGAGGCACCCAAACTGGTTTCTTTTCTCATATTCAATTTATCTTTAAGGCACCAGAGGAATAACTGTTTCCTATTCCACTCCAGACTAAGAGGACCTGACAACTTAATAATTGAACTGGGTACTTAGCTCACTATGCCTCTGATGTGCCTCTTTTTAATTGATTTTGTCAGGATCTTTTTAACTTTTCTTCCGCTCTTGCCAGCATGTTCTCGCTCCTCATAATGTCTTTGCAAAGAGGTTTCATTAGAATTTTCCCTTGTCATATCCCATTCTCACCTATTTGTTATCAATTAACCCTCTACACCATGGTGGTTTGCAGGATCTGCCAAATTGAACTGCCTGCTGCTGGAAACCTTTGAGCTCTGTGTCTCTGCCAGAGATATTGTAAAGAAGAAACTGTGCCTGTATTTTCTCCCAAAGCATCAGTAACAAAAACAGCTGCTTAATGGCATTGTTAGATATATTTTCCATGAGGAGGGCAAAGGAAAAGGTACTCATGAAGTGACTAAATAGAAAAGAAGTCTTCACTTGCAGTTGCAACAAAGCTTGCAGTCAATGGCTCATTGTCCAAATGGAGATTGGTAACAAGTGGTGTCCATATTGGAGCCAGCGTGATTTAATGTCATTATAAATGACACAGACAGCAGGACTGAGGGCAGCCTTCTGCAGGTTTGTGAAGTTGATAAACCAAAAGGAAAGGATGCTGGGCAGGGGGAATTTGATAGGGTTGGGAAATGTGAACTGTGTGAAACTGAACAAGGTCAAGAGCAAGGTCCTGCACCCCATCAGGTGAGATCACCCACCTACTGTCATAGACAAAACATGACTTGGGGAAATTAGTTTAATCTGTTACCAGTGAAATTGGAGCAAGGTGATAAGAAATAAACACAAATGTTAAAACATCTTCCCCCCATTCTTCTTTTCTCCCTGAGTTTGACTTCACTCCTCAGTCCTCTGTCTGTTCCCCCTCAGTGGAGCAGAGGGTCAGGGAATGGGGTTTGCAGTCATTTCATCACTCATCTCTGCTGATCCTTCCTCAGTGGGAGGACTCCTCACACTCCTCCCCTTCCACATGAGACAGTTTTCCAGGAACTTCTCCATGTGAGTCCTTCCCATGGGCTGCACTTCTTCACAAACTGCTCCAGTGTGGTCCCTTCCATGGGGGGGAAGTCCTTCAGGAAAAGGGGTGCTTATCCTTTATCCTTCTGGGATGCTTGTGGGGACAACCAACCCTGCTCCAGTGTGGGCTCCTCTCCACAGGGTCAGAGGTCCTGCCAGGAGCCTGTGGACCCCCAAGAGCTGCAGGGGCTCAGCTGCCTCACCCTGGGCTGCACCCAGGGGAATCTCTGCTCCAGCAGCTGGAGCAGCTCCTGCCTCTCCTTCACTGACCTGGGTGTCTGCAGAGTTGTTCCTCTCACACATCCTCACTCCTCTCCTCTGACTGCTGCTGGTGTCCCAGTGCTCAGCCTGGAGAGGAGAAGGCTCTGCACAAACTTTATTGCACCATTTCAGTGTATGAAAAGGAGTTTATAAAAAAGACAGAGATTCTTTTTCACCAGGGTGTGTAGCGACAGGAAAAGAGTTTTAAACTGAGAGAGGGTAGATTTAGATTAGACATAAGGAACAAATTGTTTATAGTGAGGGTGGTGAGGCCCTGGCACAGGGTGCCCAGAGAAGCTGTGGCTGCCCCATCCCTGGAAGTGTTCAAGGCCAGGTTGGGACAGGGCTTGGAGCAACCTGGGATAGACAAAGGTCCCTGTGGCAGGGACTTGGACTTGAAGGTCCCTGCCAAACCAAACCATTTCCTAATTCTATGATTTAGCACAAATATACTGTTTTATAATGACCTCATGAATTGTTTGAGTTTTTTTAATTACATTTACCATTACAACCAAGTCTATAATACACAACAGCTTGTCTTTGTTGCCACATGGCTTCCTCCTTACTTGAAGCCAGGAAACCTCTGTAGTTTCAGCAGAGAAATTCTTTACCTGGGTCATCAGTGCCAAATGATCTGCTGTGTGAGCTGGCTCAGGGAAAGCTCAATCATACTAATGAGGTAATCACTGAGCTCCTAATGAATGGGATTAGTGACTGGGCAAGGACTGTTTGTCCTGGATCCCTTGTTCAAATGCAGCTCGAAGCTCTCAAAATATTTGCTTGCAATCAGCTATGAGCTGGGTTCATTTCAGCTCTCACTAACTAGATGAAATTATTTCCATCTCTGCAGGATTTGCCAAATGTGCTGATGGAGTCAGTCTGCAGTTTGTGGTGGAGAGAAGAGGGGAGTTCTGTCTTCAGAATTCCCTGTAGTAAGGTAAAGCTCTACGTGTCATAATTTCTAATTTCATGCCAGCATAAAGCTTGGCTGGAGAAAAAGAAGAGTATCAATGTATTCATTAACTTTTCTTAATAGCAATTAATGAATATTTAATGTAACATATATCAATCCAGTTAGGTAGATTTTATATTTCTAAAGATAAAGCCACCAGAAACTGTGACTTGTGTTTCTTCTCCAGACCTGACTGTGCTGATTTAAGAAGTCTCAAAGTTTTGACATTGAATGAGCTTAAGCACCTGCAAGATTTCTCTGAGCATTTTCTCTACTCAGCCTCTACTGATGAAAGATTCTGTCAGCTCTTTGGAAAGGGAGAATGTAACTGAGATCAGTGCAGGTGAGAATCCAGTTTAATATTTGTTATTCTTTTCTAAAACTTCACAGTACCCAAAACCCCATAACATATAGAAATAACTTTTTTTCTTTCTGATAAGAAATATTTTTGTCAAAAGATTTTACTTTTCCCAAAGAGTAAAAAATATATAATTTTGTTAATTTCTCTTCAATAATTCCTATGGCATTTTAATTAAAACCATTTTTAAAATGCTTTATTTACTGGAGGAAAACTTCATTTATAATACAGGACACATTTAAATATGAATTTAAATGGCACTTTCAATCATATTGTCAGGAGAAAACATTGTGAATGAAAATGGAACAAAATACAAATGTTGGTTGCATTGAAACCTATTAAATGAAGTCTAGAGCAAGATTTGAAGTTTTTCTTGAGAAATCTTGCTTGTTTTTTTTTTAAAGGCTGCCAAAAAATCGTAACAGTATATTTTGTTTATTTGTCCTGCTATTTCAATGATGTTTCTCATGAATAAATATGGTGTTCTGTGCATACAGTGGGATCAAATAAGCATCTAATTCATGTGTTGCAAATGGCACATGTAATTGTGGAAGTGCTTAGCTCAGATCCAGCAGAGCAAATTCTAAAGCAGCAGTGCACAGTAGGGGAATCTGAGCTAAATTAATTTTTAAACGTACAAAAACAGTAACCAAAAAAAAAAAAAAAAAGAACCAGACAAACATCTTGACTTTCACAGTTTTAAATGAGCAGAATTGGAGATCAGGAGCATGTTAAAAACACAAACAATAGAGATGGATTAACAGCCACTTATCTTACAGCACATTGTATAGCAAATCTGGAGGCAAAGAAACAGAATTCCTCGGATACAGGGGACATAATTAAAACCTGTAACATAAGGTAAAACATGCCTACAATGAAAGGGGAGAAAATAGGCAAAATTATTCACAATGATACCAACACACAGTATAAAACTTAGCTCTTCCTTCATACAATTAGTGCTTGTTGGCTACAGCAGGTTTAACATGACGTGATCAGTAATGCAGACACGGACGTGGGGCCTGAATGTGCAGTGCCTTGAGAATCCATTCCACTTCCCAGGGTGACCACAGGCTCTGTAAAACCAAGAACAGCTGGTGAGGATTCACAGGATCTCCAGGGAATTTCTGGTGCTCAGTTGGCACTCATGGAAGGGCGGCTGCACCAAAAAGTCAACAATGAAGCAGATTAATCTCAGAAAAGTATGTTTTCACTAAGTTCAGTCTAAGGTAATTGTGGAATTGGAAGGGATGAGAAGTCTGGGACAGATTATCCACAAAGGCTGTGGACTCCTCTTCCCTGGAGATGTTGAAAACCAAGTTGAAAGGGGTTGTGAATAACCTGGTCTAGGGGAAAGATTCTCTGCCCGTGGCAGAAAGGTTGGAATGAAATGATCTTTAAAGGTCCCTTCCTACCCAAACCTTTCCATGGTTCTGTGGTTCTATGACTGAGGATACAGAAAAAAAACAAATTCATCAAGAAAATACAGCATATAACGTGCTGTGGCAAAGAAAAGAATAATTTTTTGTGTTCTCTTGAATGCCAGCAGTTCCCATACCTGGACAAATGTGCTTTTAGTTTTAAGAATATATTTTTCTGCAAAATGGAAAAAGAATAGAAGACAGAGCATGACACTGGTGCACTTTGAAGGGCAAAATATAGCTGAGAAATTGTATTGTTTCCCATTTTTCCACGCAATGAAAAAATGAAAACCTTAGGCACTTCCTCTGACTCATTATAACTTGTAGATATCTAATTAGAGATCAAAAACATGTAGATCTAAACTGTAAAATGTTTACACTATTCATGTAGACAGTTAATGGAATAAAAAAAAGGCAATTTTTGATGAAAGACTGTTTCTCTCCAATTATTCTTAAAGAAACATCTTGAGAAAGACCTCAGCAACAGGATAGGACCTC
This sequence comes from Aegithalos caudatus, assembly GCA_013389925.1. Taxonomy (NCBI): domain Eukaryota; kingdom Metazoa; phylum Chordata; class Aves; order Passeriformes; family Aegithalidae; genus Aegithalos; species Aegithalos caudatus. The sequence continues at coordinate 202,457 of WEIU01016754.1, forward strand.
CAAGATCAGCACTTTGCACTTCTGAGGTTACACAGATTCTATTTTTGCACTCCCCACCTATGAAACAGCCCTGTGTGTTTGTAGGAAGCATCACTATGAAATACATCAGCAGGCTTTTCTAGTGTTTGTGTTTATTCTACCTCTGCTTCCTCAGTGACCACGTTTGTGTACACATGCAGTGTACGAAGGTCTAGTTAAACTTGTTATCCAGGGTGAGGAAAAGAATGAAAAACTGGTTTGTCATTATTATTACTGAAGACATAACTGTTAACAACTTTTTTTTTCTAATTGTTTTTGATACAGGTGACAGCCTTAGAAACACTGTTTTAATTAAGCTTTACTGCAAACCAACAAGGTGTTAAAATAGACCACAATCAGACACAAAGCAGCCAAATACAGACACAAACATATTTTCATTTATGCTAATTTTTAAACTGCTCATAATAGGATTGTTCAGATAATATTTTTGAAACCAGATGTCCATTATGTGCTGTGCAGCAGATACAAAGCAGAGATGAGGGTTCCTGCATTGTATTCACATAAACACTTCAAAGAGGCAATAGAAACACTCTAATGGGAAGGGTACCCTTCTGAAGATGACATTCATCCCAGCTAATTTAAGGTGTAAGCACCTCTATCTGAGTATAATGACTCCCAGGCTCCAGGCTCCTATTACAGTAATGACAGATCTAATCAATACAGTAAAAGATTTTTAGGGTTTTTAGGGTGGGGATCATTTGAATAAAGTAATCAACTCCATTTGACCTAAATTTCACTGGCTGGTATTGACTCACATTAACTGCAAAGGGATCTTCAGGATGACTTTCTCATATGCAGAAAAGTTCAGTGTTGACATCTAAATTTATCTGCACAAATTCAGCAGCCAAAGTCCTTTTAATGTCACAAGAGGAGTTAAGTCACTCACATCACAATAAGTAAAAAAGCTCTGGAAAGGGGATGGACACCACTAACCATTTAACCTTTCCTTGCACTTGGGAACTATTCCCACTTTTCTGTCTATTTAATACTTCACAGCACTTTTTAAAGAGGAAAGGCTCTAAAGGTGATCCAGGTGCCAGTCAACAACATTCACCACCTGTTCAAGTTACAGACTCACAGAATGATGATTCTGGAGATGAAGCAAGGTGATCAGAGCTGCGTCCAGCTGGATTTTGAATAGTTCCAAAGCTGGAGGCTCCACAACTCTCAGCAACCCTTCACCCTGTTTGGTCAATCTTGTACTGAAAAAAACCCAGTGTTTTCATATGCTCAAACAACAACAAAAAAATCATATTTTTCGGGTTGTGATCACTGCCTTTTGATCTGTCAGTACAAACCACTGAGAAGAGCCTGCTTCTACCTTCTTTATCTTCCTGCCTCAGGTATTTAGAGATGGGAAAGGTCCTCCAGAGCTTTCCCTTCCCCAGGCTGCAGTCCCAGCTCTCTCAGACTCTCCTTGTTTGTCAGAGAGCTCCTGTGTGGGCACACACAAGCCTGTGTCCAGGAGAAAGAGAACACAGTCACATCCTCTGGAGCTTGGACAGAATTTCTCCAAGCACTGGGATGAAGAGCACCATGGGTTGGACACAAAACCAAACCCTATCACCAGCACAGGCCACTGCAGGCTCTGCAGCTGCTGGGGATACTGATTTTTGTTTGCAGGCAGGGAAAATATTTAACATTGCAAAAGCCATTTGAAGGGGAAATAGGTAATCTACAGACTTGGAGTGCAACAAGAGGGATTCTCCAGACACAAACTGGCTAAAAGATATTCTGTGGCAAAAACCCAACAGACTTCATATGTGTTTCAGGTTTGCTTGAGGATAAAAATGAATTAGTTACTGAGAGAGAGTTTGTTTTGAGGTTTTGATTAAAGATTTTTTAAAAATTTTTGGGTAGTAATAATTATGCTGCTTTTAGCAGTTCTATTCACAGACTATATAGTCTTGTCTTAGTTGCTATACAGAGAACTAAATAACAATCTTTAGAAAGAAATAAATTAAAATTATGCTGGAATATGTCCTAGGTTTTGTTTTTTTTTTTAATGTCTGGGGAACTTTACCAGTAATAACACATCTGACTTAAAGCTTTGTCTGTCTATGATTCTATGAGTCATTTCTATTATTTTCATAATCATTAAAAGGAAACAGATATATTTATCTTGCTTTTTTTTTTTTTTTTTTTTTTTT
>WEIU01016754.1:208125-251045 GCA_013389925.1 Aegithalos caudatus
TTTTTTTTTTTTGAGTGATACAGTTGATATAAGCCCTGAATGCATTTTGTGCAGTTGTATGAGGTTTAAAATTTGGGTTCTTTTAAGTTCTCCCAGAAAGTTCTGTCAGGAAACCTCAGGAGCTACCTGAAGCACAAACTTCATGCCTGTACTGTACCAAGTCAGGAAAGAGAGGGAATCAAACCCACTTAAAAATGAGGCCTTGCTTCTTCTCATGGTCACAAATCACAGAAGATGCTTCTTCCAAAGAATTGTGTACTCATTTTCTCTCAGTATTACTTTTCTTGTAGAAGCATTGTCACATGCTTAGCCTGGAGAAAAAGGAGGGGTGACCTTACTGCTTTCTAAAATTACCTGGAAGGAAGTTACAGTGGAGGGGGGTGTCAGTCTCTTCTCCCAGAGAACAAATTAACAGGAGAAGAGGAAATGGTCTCAAGTTGTGCCAGGGAAGATTTAGAGTTGATATTAAGAGAATTTCTGTCATGGAAAGGGTTGTAAAGCAATGGAGCAGGCTGCCCATGGAAGTGGTAGAGTTGCCATCCCTGGAAATGTTTGAAGAAATGTGTGGATATGCACCTGAGGGCTTTGTTCAGTGGTGACCTTGGTGGTGGTGGTGGTAGGACAGTTGAACTCAATGACCTTAGAGGTCTTTTGGAACCTTAATGATTATATGATTCTATTTCTCAAAAAAAACACCAAAAAACAAAAAACAAACCCATCCTTGTGATTTAGGATTTCCTTCACAACATCCCAATGACAAACTAAAGAAATTTATCTGGAATCATCTTTTTCTGAGGACTGAAACTCAGAAGAGTGAGGCTCGAGCTACAGAGGAGGGCTACCAATTAATTTTGTTGCCTTGACAAAAAGGTCAAAATTTCCAGCAGTGTGTGATCTAAACCTAAGTGACTGAATGACCAAGAAAATACCATTGGCTGTTCTTCATCCATGGCTTCACTTTGCAATTTAAGCTGCAGTAACTTTGCTCAGCTGCAAGATGGTTCTCTAAAGAGGCCACATCTCTTCTGGTCTGAGCAGCCACTGCCTTTCCCTAGCAGGACAGGCTCCCTGACTCACATTTGGCAACTCCTGTAGTGTGGAGGGAGGAAGGAGAGACAAAAGCAGCTTCATGAATATGTGGAATTATTCTGGGAAGCACTCAGGATAATGTAAAAACGAGAGACATAAAACACTGGCCAGCTAAGACACTAAGAGAGATTAGATAGCAGACCTGGCAAGTCATCTGTTTGCACCAGTGTGGCAAATCTTGTGGGTTTTTTTGGGAACAAACAGAGTTGCTGGCATTTGACTTTCATCTTGGATTAAGCATCAGGAGGAAAAATGCTGACTTATGTTAAAATGTGTCTAGTTGTAGGACAGATTCAAGGAGATGGATGCTTAAGCACTGCAGTACACAGGCAAGGATGCAAATCTCTCAGTGCCCATCCAGTGCCTCGTTACTATTCCACCATCCCTGAGAACCTGCCATGGGGAAATACCAGGCTTTCACCTTGCAGCTGCTTTTAACTACAGAGCAAGCAAATCACAGCTGTAAAAGGTGGCAGAAACCCTTAAATTCTCATTCACGTGTTACTGGAAATAAACCTTAAAAAAGCCCACAGAAGACACACAGAATGGTTGGCATTAAACTCCCCCAGCTAAGGGAGAAGGAACTGTATGCTCCAGTTCTGCTGAAAGGGAGCTGGTGGAAGAATAATGTGGTTTGTGCAGAACTAGAGAAAATGAGAGTTGAAATGGTTTCCTATCAGGAAAAAAAAACTTGCATAGCCAGAGTTGCTGTCTCACACACTGATGGGTGTTTTCAGAGCACAGGAAATGAATATTTAAACACAAGAAGTACCTTCCCCAGATAATTTTTTTAAGACTACTTAACTACGAAGAAAAAAAAATGGTTTCATTCAATGAGGACAGAGATGGAATGGATAAAACTCTTAACATTGGAAAAAAATCTTCAACTGATAATGTTTTTGTTAAGAACAGCACTGGAAATAAATTGCTGCATAGAGAGCTAATTAAAAAAGAAGTAATAAATTCTATAGATGTAAATATAATGCATTTTTTTTCATCCATCTGGGCTCTAGCTGTTAACTCTGGGTGATGCTGGTTTTACATACATATGCTGATGTTATTCCTACAGATGGTGCCAAGGCTGAGGCACAGGATAGAAGGAAACTTTACATGTTTGCTTTGCTTACACTCTAGCAGTCAGCACTGGATTAATGTAAACCCTAATCCCATCAGAAAAGAGATATTTTAGTAGACACCAGGGATACTAATGCAGTTGATCCCTGCTTATGGCAGGAAAATGCACATATGTCAGGGATTTCACTCTGATATTTGTAGATAACCTTGATAAATCTTTTGGACACCTCCTCATTTGGACCTCAGTGGGTTGTTCATAAATAAGGGTAAAAATAGCTGAGTTGACTTTCCTTTTGATCTCTTCCACCATTCTTCCAGTGTAGGTGGGTGAAATATCCTGCCTACTGTATGTTTATTCCCTTTTCTACTGCTCCAGATGAGTGAATATGCAATATTATGGATGAGATTCCTTTCATTCAAATTCAAATGCTTCAGATCAACACAAATCACCCTCATTTCTCTTTAGAGAGGAGAGAGGACAGTCTGGCTCATCTTTAACAAATCTATTCAATAGCTAAAAAAAAAATAAAATCTATGCATTAGCCTGAAAGGGAACATCAAGTGACAAGTTTAGGTTTATTTGTGTAAACTTCATTGACATTAATCTCATCTTTCTTTTTTTTAAAAAAAATATTCTAATTCTGAAATAAATATTTCTGTACTACCTTATTCTGTTCACAGGTCTTCATGGTTTCCCTTGTCTATTTTTTCTATAAATAAATTGTCAGTGACAAGATAGACAAGTGTTGCAACCACTAGTATCAGAAGCCTTTATTCATCATGTGCCCTCCCTTCCTTCCTTCCTTCCTTCCTTCCTTCCTTCCTTCCTTCCTTCCTTCCTTCCTTCCTTCCTTCCTTCCTTCCCTTTCTTCCCTTTCTTCCCTTTCTTCCCTTTCTTCTCTTTGTACACATGAAGTGTTCCCATTTTCATATGGTATCCAGATTATCTTCATTTTCTTGGGCATCATTATAAGAACTAAGCATAAGTATCAATTCCCATGTTAGATCCTACTGGGACCCATCTAATGAAAGCCTTATAAATTCTACAGTTACTGCATGGATACATTTTCCGTTGTGTTTTCCCCATAATGTTCTTCATGCACAGAGAAGCAATCCTATCCTCCAATATGTATGTTCTCCTGCCATCCTCACCAAAAAATGAATAAAATAAAACCCACAGGTTTAAGGGAAGAACAGAAAAATATTTTTAAGAACGATCTCTGAGTCACTAAGCAAAAAACAATGTCAGAACTCCCTGAGAGGAAAACAATCAGAAGCTTGGACAGTGCCTGAGGGAATGTTTTGTGTACATAATTTGTTATTACTCTTCCTTGAGTGCCTGCCCATGGGTGCTGCTGGAGACATGAGTAGGTGAAATATTATTTTGTGCTGGCCAGGCTAGGTGTCCTAACATTCCCAAAATCAGCTGTGTCAGATTTATCAGGGTGCTGCATCCATTTAACCCCTCCCTGTTTATTATCACTGCTGGGAAGAGCAGCACTAAAGGGATTATGTAGAGTTCTAGAAATGTCTCCATTTTCTTATGGAAAGAAACAGGAGTTTGTTGGGGAGGGAAGATAATCATGAGTGGTCACTGAAGAGTCAGTTATACATTATATATTCTGCATCATGCCTCTGGTTCAATTTCTGTGAGCAGAAATGATTAAGGTTTTACTTACTCCTTAGCATGTAGTGCTATAAGGGATTAAGAGAGAAAAGAGGGGAGATGAAGTATTTAAGGGCTCCAGAAGACAAAGAGAAAGCTTTTGGCTATCAAAAAAGCCTTTTTGCAGCTCAAGTCTATTAAACAAGAGGCAAAGGAAGAAAAAAAATGAGCACATTTTCCAGAGTTTAAGGAATTTTAAATGGATCTTGGATACTACAGTGACTGAGGTGTTTGACATGCTAAACATAAAAGTGAAAAACTAGGGTAGACAAATTACAAGATAGGAAATTCCAGGGAGTTACTGTGAATCTATGAAATGGATAAAGATTTTTGAGTTTTCTTTATGTCTCTGTAGCTGTTTGAAAAGCAGAATAATTTTGGTAGTTGATGCACAGCCTTGTCTGTCCAGCACAACCAAGATCTCCAAGACTGTGGCATTTAGCAATGAATTTTGTGACTGCCTATGGACTTTTCCAGAGGGCTTTTACTGCAGATCATATTTAACAGGACTGAGCAGAAGCCTACATGTCCTCACATTCACCAAGCAAGTGGAGATCCTTTCCCCTCAGATACTGAACTTTCCTCTTAATAAGAATGACAACAACACTGAAAAACCAGGCAAAAAACCAAAAAAATCAAAGACACAACATTTATTGTTCTTCACCTGCAGCTGGCAGCAGCTGGAAGAATCAGAATAAACTCCCAGTACACCTTGTCAAGTGTTTCTTTAGATGTCTTCTGCCTTCACTGCATTCCTAGTTTGGAATTCCCTCTTTGGAGGTGGCAGATTCCTGCAGCCCAGCCCATCCCTCGAAGTGACACCTCAAAGCACAGGATTCCTCTCTGTATTTCCCCCTCAATAAAGCTGTAGTGCAGCTACATTTGGAAATGAAGAACTCCCTCCTCCTCTGCAGCAGGTGGAGCCCAGAGCACAGCCTTGTCTGCAGCAGCAGTGATGGGGTTGGAAAGATTCCTCCACAGTAGGAGGGATCACACACATTTGGGAGACCACTTTGCCTGTTATCCCCAACTCTGAGGATGAAGGAGAAGTGAATCATTATGAGAAGGATGGGAACACTCCTTGAAACATATCAGGCTGTGATTTTAGACCAGCTTCATCTTTGTTCTTTGGTGAAGAATAATAAATATTTTAAGGGGAAAGCACGATGCTACTTAAAAAGCACTTACCTAATTAAACCTCAAGTGCAGGAATCTTTATTCTGCAGAGCTGCACTCTGTGATGCTCAGCACCTCAGGCTATACCTCAGCCATATGGCACTTTAATAGGCACTAGCAAAGGGAGCCCTTTTTATATTTTAACAGATGGGTGCGAGCTACTGGGGTTGGAGCAGAGGGCAGAATGAAAGAAAATGTAAGGAAACAGAATAAAGAAAAAGACAAAGTTCAAAGGATGAATTCTTATTGAACTCTTTCACTTCTGCTTAAAACAGCTTGAGGTCTTGTTTCTTTCCTAGAAGGAGCTTCTGTTGTTTCCAACCCCTTAGACTCAGGCTTGCCAATCACAAGCCACTTCACAGCAGATTTACTGTGTGAGGCATTGTCCTTGCAGCAGGAATACCACTGCTGATGTCAGAGTCTGCTGCCCCAACAAATACTTTCATGAGTTTAGGAGTAGGATTGAAGCTTTTATAGTGTTCTTCAGCTGTACCTGTGTCCCTGTGTATTACAGTCTCAACAAGTCTGGGCTGTATCTGAAAATGATTAGAAAACCTCAGAAGGGTAAGCCAGTGCAGAGCATGTTGCTGAAGAAAACAGGGCAAGAAGAATCCAAGAAAAGAGTCAGAAATGGGAGGCCTATTTGAAAATTACCAATCTATTGAAACATTTAGCTTTCAGATAGGTCCTGATCTTGTGGCCAGGAAGACCAATGTGATCATGGGATACATCAGGAAGAGCATGGCCAGCAGATGGATGGAGGTGATCCTGCCCCTCTGCTCAGCCCTGGTGAGGCACATCTGGAGTGCTGTGTCCAGCTCTGGGCTCCTCAGGACAAGGGAGACATGGAGCTCCTGGAGCAGGTCCAGAGGAGGGTTATGAAGATGATGAAGGGACTGGAGCACCTCTGATAAGCAAAGCCTGAGGGAGCTGGGGTTGTTCAGACTCAAGAAGAGATGACTGAGAGGGAACCTCATCCCTGTCTGTCAGTGTCTGCAGGGAGGGCTCAGAGCATGGACCAGGCTCTGCTTGGTGTGCCCAGCAATGGGACAGGAGGAATGGGCAGGAACTGATGCCCAGGAAGTTCCACCTGGGCATGAGGCAGAACTTCTTCCCTGGGAGAGATTGAGGACTGAGCACATTTTCCAGAGAGGGTGTGGAGTCTCCCTCCCTGGGGATATTCCAGAACTGTCTGGACACAATCCTGTGCCTGTGCTCTGGGATGGCCCTGCTGGAGCAGGGAGGTGGCACCAGGTGACCCCACTGTGGTCCCTTCCACCCTGACCCATTCTGTGTTTCTGTGTGATCTGGTAAGGCTGTGGTTTTAATTGCACCAATTGCATTCAACAAATGAGACTATGAGCCAAAAAGGACCACAGGACTAAAAGGATTATTTTTCCATTTACATGGTGGTTGCTACATGGTTTAATGTTTCCCAAACCTGTTTGGATGGCTGCCATTTCACAGCTTTGTTGCCTCACCCAAAACTGTGTGTGATGCCTGTCTTACCTTCCTATCTTTCCTTGACTGTACTTCCAGAAATACCATTTTCCTTTCATCATATGCATTTGTTTCCCACTTCACAGGGTAAGTTTAATTAGTCCCAAAAGGCCTGTGGCAAGTTTTTACCCTCTGGGGATAGACAGGGACCCCATTCCAGGGAGCTCTGATGCAGAGTGGCTGCATCACTCAAGGTGGCACTGCAGATAATTCTGTCTGCTGATGTTCCTGCACCAACTCTGGGGCTGCATCACCCAGGGTTAAGCACCTGCAGCAGCTCTGATATCCTCCTGCAAGGGTACACAACATGCAAAGTATTTAATGTGTGCTCTTGATAAAACACTCTGTGTGTTACCTTGTTCTATAAAAACTGCAAATCCATTAAATGTATTGAATATTTATTTAATCAGTGCTTTTTCTTTTTTTTTTGTTCTATCTTCCAGTGTCCATTGATGCACCATTAAAAAATGTTCTGTGAATGTGTTTTCAGAGCATTAATTCCTTTATTGAGAAAATCTCTTGTTATTTTAATCCTACATCTGAATTCTTTATGAAGAAAATTATAATTAATGTAGAGTTGTTATTTTCATTATTATTCATCACTCTCTACACTAGTTCAATATTTTAAAAAAGCAGAACTGGATGTTTCCAACAAAACACAGATTTCATATGGGATTCTACTGAATTTTAATACAAGAAATAATAAACGGAAATGTGTTAAAATGTTTATGTGTATTTCAAATTATATTTCCCAAACTGTCTGCAGATCTATGTCAGATTTAAATGCCTGTGTGAGAAAATTAGATCTACTCATGCCTGTCACACTGCAAGTTTTTTTGATGGGCCTAGCAGGTCATGCCAGCCATGACATAAAATTTTATTCTTAGAACATTATCAATTCTTATATTAAATTTTTCTTTTATTTAACACACTGGAGACTTTTGACTGGAACTACCTGGTTTATATATATATGTATTGTTTTTAAATTTTTTTTTTCTTTTAATGGATCTTTTCTAGCTACTCCAACACTGTCCAAACTGAAAAGAGGAAGCCCTTCCAACTTGGAAGTGATCAAACAGCCATGATGAACACTCTGTTAGGGAATGGAAAGAAAGCATTGCACCATCTTTGGGAAGTTGTTTGTAAAACTGCTGCAAACACACTAGGTCTGGTTCTCACATTAGGAACATTTTATGCTTAATGTAATTCAGTTTATGGCTCCAATGCACTGCAAGAGTGGTGTAAATTGGTGTTAAAGTTAATGAGAATTAGGCCTAGGGAATCTAATATTTGCTTTGTACAGTGATTGGAATTACTTCTGTTGTTTTATAGCAATGTTTAAAAGTCAGCACACAGACATTACAAATAAAAAAAAACCAAAAACTTGTGTCACATCCATCCATCCATTCCATCCATCCATCTATCCATCCATCCATCCATCCATCCATCCATCCATCCATCCATCCATCCATCCATCCAAGAGAAATGCACTGCAACATTTGATACAGAGTCTAAGCCTTGATTTAATTACAGGTAGGATTAATTTGGCCTTTTAAACATAGATGTGGGTACAGTACTTTCTCTAAATCCATGTCTTTCAATCATTTAAAACTGTCAATACTATTCAGATGAAAAAGTTTTCATGAGCCTCATTTCCCATTTCTTCTGTGAGTAAAAAATGATGCAAGGATAACAATGATAAACACAAATAGTGCATCATGAATAAGTTTCAAACTGCTGACAGAAAATATTTGCTCTTGCTTGAAAGAAATGCTTTGGGAAAACAGAAACAGAGATTTCCTTTACCTTCAAATGTAATAACCTTTTTAATGACTTGGGAGCCATCTGATTGTTTGTTATGAAACTCACTGTTTCTGCTTATGTAGGGATTTTGTTTATTATTATGGTGGTATTTGTCTTTCTCTATCCAAAATTAGTTGGTGCCCAAAGGAAGGCATTAAAAAAGAATTCACAAATTTCTGGTATTTCATCATTTCAGTTATATTTTAGCAAATATTTGGATCTCTGAGGTACTCTCAGAGCTGTGTTTTGCAGTGCTGTTATATTTCTTTGAGGCTGGAGAGAAATATCACAAAAATCCGAGAATACAAATGCATTGAGACTGTTCTTTTTAGGAGGAAAAATATGTATGACTACAAAAAAAACCACTTGCAATCCACACATATACTTTTTGTATTTTCTTACTAAAAATTATCATGTTTCATATAGACCAAAATCAATCAAACAAACAAACAAACAAACAATTTAAGTATATTTAGTGCCATACATTATTTGAAGGCAAAAGGCCTTCAGGGAGATAAACTTTAATTATTGATAAAAAAAGGGGGAAAGGCCTCAAGTTGTTCCAGGGGAGATTCAGGTCAGATATTTATAAAAATTTCTTCACTTGAAAAAGAAGTTAAATTAAATCTTTTAAATCTGGATGCCCAGGAAAGTGGTAGAGTCACCATCCCTGGAGTGTTTAAAAGATGTAGCACATGCGATATGGTTTACTGGGCATGATGGGATTCAGTCAGAGTTTGGGTCTGATGATCTTTAAGGGTTTTTCCAACTGTAATTATTCTGTGATTCTATGATTTAAAACAGGTGTTCAGAATATTTCTTGGAAATTAAGTTCAGTGTCCTGAAAACCATTGAAGGAAGAGAGTAATACTCTAATGACATGGGAAAGGAGGTGTCCTATTCTTTACATAGACCTAAGTACTCTTATTTGTTGAAATTTCACAGATATTTGTGGTTGGTGTCTCTATGGTATAGAAATCCTGTTGAGGAAACATTCTTTACATGGACTGTTAATTTGGGATAACTGAAAATGTGAGAAAATATGTCTCATGGGAATCTCTGCAAATCTCATTGACAAAATTATAGGTTCCATGCTTGAGGTTTCTTCTGGTTAATTAAAAAAAAAGGCACATAGCAATCTCAAATCCAGTAAAAAGAAGATCACATTGAAAATATCACCTCCAAAATACTTTGAAGTATAGTCCAGAATACCCTACAAAAGCTTTTATATAATCATTTACAATAAAACAGGACTTATTTTGGAAACTCAAGGAATTCTGACTCACTACTCCCAGAGTTTGAAATCACAACACATATAAATATAATTTTTAGCTTGGGCTAGCTATTTTTTGGGTAGTCATTAAAGAATATGTCTTCATAAAGGACTTGAAGAGGAATCTTGAAACAGATTTCCTTCTCTTTCCCTATCCAGGGATCAAAAAGGCAGAAATGTTAAGGTGCACTTACTGCATTGAAAAACAAAGGCTGACAATTAACATTTCTATTTAGAAGTCAGTGTAATTTTCTCCCCTCCAGTATGCACTAATTAGCTCTGGAAATGCAAAACATGTTTGTGTAACTTTGTGGATTCTCATTTTCTAAACTTTGCAATCAGGAGCACAGAAATTCCTATTAATGTCAATCTTTTTGCTTAATGTTTTTCTCTTTTGGTTCTTGTTTGTTTGCTTGTTTTCTTTTTAAGAACTGCCAGTGGAAGAACTGCACTGTAGATTCTATTTCTAAAGTGAATAGAGGGATTTCCAAACTCTATAAAATCACACTTATGGCAAAGGAAGAGAGAAAAAAAGGACAGTTTCTGAAGCAAATTGTCCCTTGAAAAATTCAGAACCACGTGGGCTACCCTCAACATCAGCAGAACATCACATTTCAACATAACCATAAAAGATTCTAGGAAAAAAAACNCAATAAAATACAGAAGGACCTCACAGAACCTGAAGTGACAAACTGGAAAGTCCAGGTCTCACTTAAGTGTTAATACAATAGGGAGAACTTAGAATGATCAAAAAGCTTTAGTGATGTTCTGCCAAGAGGTACTGACCCCAAAATCGATTTAGGATCATGGAATACCTCAAGTTGGAAGGGCCCCATACTAAAATTAAACCATCTGACTAAAAGCNCCATCACCTTCTGCCATATTTCCCTTTTCCTATTTGCATTTAAAAGTCTTCTACTGCATTGCCTTCATGTCATATTTGGGGACAAGACCTCAGAAGAGATGGCTTGCAAGGGAAATGTCTGTCACAGGCCCTGGTGTCACATGCTAGAAGTGCCTTTGAGGAGCTGGCATTTGGATGTGAGTTCTGTTCCTGCTCCTTGCTCTTGCTTTCTAGCCCTGCTCTCACTGTGCCACGAAGCCTTGAACCCCTGCATTTTTCAGCCCATGGACTCTAAGTATGAGCTATGTTCACAGAATAATAAAATGGTTTGGGTTGAAAAGGACCTTAAAGATCATTTCATTCTAACCCCTGCCATGGACAGGGACACCTTCCACTAGCCCAGGTTGCTCCAACCTGGCCTTGGACACTTCCAGGGATGGGGCAGCCACAGCTTCTCTGAGGAACCTGTGCCAGGGCCTTCCCACCCTCACAGTAAAGGATTTTTTCCACTATCTGATCCAAACCTACTGTCTCTCACTTTGAAACCACATGTTCTGCAAATTACATCAGCCATGTCTGAACAGAAATGAAAACTCACTGGGAAGTTGGGCTCTTATCTCTGAAGAATACGACTCCCTGTCTTGCTAGTCTTGCGGATGGGATGGGATGGGATGGGATGGGATGGGATGGGATGGGATGGGATGGGATGGGATGGGATGGGCAATAAAATACAGAAGGACCTCACAGAACCTGAAGTGACAAACTGGAAAGTCCAGGTCTCACTTAAGTGTTAATACAATAGGGAGAACTTAGAATGATCAAAAAGCTTTAGTGATGTTCTGCCAAGAGGTACTGACCCCAAAATCGATTTAGGATCATGGAATACCTCAAGTTGGAAGGGCCCCATACTAAAATTAAACCATCTGACTAAAAGCTTTGTCCACACCTTCCTTGAACTCTGACAGATTTGGTGCTAGGACTGCTACCCTGCTGAGTCCAGCAAATGATCTCCCTCTACAGTGAAGGACCTGAAAATGTCTTTTATCCTGATGGAAAACCTTCAAATCCTGCTGAATGAAGATGTGGCATGACTTGATGGGTTTCCTTTAAGGCTATAAATAAATGCAAATTGTGGAGTGCTTTCCTCTCCTCTTCATTAAACATTTGGAAGGCGGAGAGAACAGACCATCTAATTTTCTGTTTTAACAGTGGCTTGTTATATATGAAGTCATTAGGAACAATTAAGTGATAATGCTGAGCATTTTAACAATGGAATTAGAAACCTGAGAAAAAGTACAGGAAATGTATAATCTATGTAATTTGGGTCCCAATTCACCCAGTTCTGCTGCTGCTACTGCTCAGTGTACCTTCATCCCAGCACACTGTGTGCTCTCTGTGACCTCTGCCTTGACATAGTGAGCAAGACTTTTGAATTCAAAAAAATTTGTGGGAATAAATAAAAACTCCTTCATTTTAATATTAAATACAGTTGGTAATGGGCTAGATTTGGTTTGTGTTCAGAGAAGAAAGTCACATTTTTTCAAAATCATAACAAAAATAGAAAACATCAAGAAAAAGGAGAGACCAAAAAAATATTATTTACAGCTTGAATGAATTTTTTTGGGGATAGCTCATTCAAAATCCTCTTTGACCACTGAGCCAGTAATCTTGTAAAGATGGGAAAAATGTGTCACAAAATTACTATATTTTTTATCCCTATTCTGGTAGCTGTAGGTACTGTGATCAGCCTTAGTTGAGCACAGGAAAGGGATCTCTGGGTTGTTTTAGATCTTTTAGAAGATGCACCCAAAGTTCAGCTTTTGATTTCAGCTCTGAAAAAAAAAAAAAAAAAAAGAGTTTGGTTTCCTGTCTCTGCAGCATCACTCAGTCCTTCTGGCACCAAACACCAACCAGCTGCAAAGTTCATTAAAAAACAATATCCTCTAATGGATGGTTACACCAACACCCAAGCTGAAGCCACTCAGCAATGGGACCCTTTTCTTTTTTCCATAATTTTTTTAGGAACAGCAAAACAACAACAACATCAAAAAAAGATGAATATTTCATCACCCAGTTTACTTCTCCACTTTGAACACAAATTGATGCTTAGCAGGACTACAAGGCAGGCAGCCACCTACAGAACTTCCCCAGGCAGAAATCATATGTACTTTTTGAAGTTAAACAGAAATAAGACAGTGACAATTTTTTTCCGTTTTGTTCCCCTAATTGGCAGACAAAGTGCAATTTTCTGTTCTGTTCTATCAACCAGATGCCCTTGTCATCCACCATCGTGCTACAGTAATGGAACTTGACGTCCTCTTTGTTGTTTCTCACTGCATTTGTGTGACTCACTGCTCAAAATAAAAATGTACTAAGAATACCAAAGGTTGTTGTCATAGAAAAGTTATGAAATTCCTTTCATCTAATTGCTTTCAGTTGTTTTTGAGAGGGTTTTTTTTCAGTGCTGGGGCTTTTGAAGTTGTCTTGATATGCTGTGAGCACTCAGCCATGGGGCTATGTACCAGCCAACACATCAGTTTTCAGCAGAAATCCTGCTAAATTTAAAGTTTTCCAAGGTACTTTGGCACCTGAAGCACCAAGTGGAGACCTGAGCAGACTTCCCAAAGATATGAAAGCTGCAGGATTGCTTTTGAGTACTTTACTCAGCTGAAAAGCTGTCCAGAAATGACAAATGGCCACAAACTGCCCCAAGAGCACTACAAATCAGCTGAAGCTGTGGTGCTCACCACTGGAGGCATTGGAGCACCACAAAAGGTTAAAAAGAAAGGAAGGAATTGTTCCATTGGTTCTTGAAGCCAGGACAGGTGAGTCACAAAGGGGAGTCTAAGTAGGAGAAATTCCTTTCATCTGTTAAGAATTAAGAAAGCAAATCAGCCATTCCATGAGTGCTTCACAGCTCCAGGTCAGTAAAAACCTCAGTCCAGCTTTTATTTGTGAGGACAGTCCAAGACTGAGAGAGAGATTTCACTTGGAAAAGGTAATGACATTCTAAAAAAAAAGGAATGGAATGGAATGGAATGGAATGGAATGGAATGGAATGGAATGGAATGGAATGGAATGGAATGGAATGGCTCAGTAGGAATGAGCCTACAGTGATAATCCAGCCCAAGGGATTTATTTTAAAGTTCAGATCACTTTTCTTCTTTACCAAATGGTAGAGACACAAAAATCAAAGCAAGTACAACAAGTACTGAAAAAACACTGAGGGACTGACTCAAGGGAAGAAACATCAAAATTTAATGTATTTAATTTTCCTTAGTGATTTTGGAATATGATGAGAATTTACAACAATAGCAAATATAAAATTAGTGGTGTCAGATCAAACATTAAAGCTTAAAGCAGAATGAGGTGAAGAGATGGTGAGGGTGGAATGACTTGTAAGAGGAAAATAGTCTCCTAAACAAGAGGAAAAGATTGGGAGGTTTATTATGCAAATGCAATGACATGGTAATATAGTTAAAAGCGTGCAAAATAATCACATTTTACCAAAGCCAATTTATAACTCAGAATTGATCCAGAATTGTATAGAATTATGGAGTAGGAATAAATTGAAATGTTGTATTCCAAATGACTGACAAATCCCACACATAAACTCACATCTGGACTGTGAAACTCACTGCCCTGTGATGGATTTCACGTTTTAGTTGAGCAGTTCCTAGAGGTGTGGATAAGAGTGCTATCAAACTTCATCCCAAAATATTAAATAAAAAAATTGAGAGCATATGACACTTTCACTGTTAATAGTTTTAAACCCCCAGCTTTAGGACTTAGCAATTAGTATGAAAGTACAGTTTGGTCAAGGTGAGAGTGAAAAGTGTATTCATCTTGTATTTAAAATAATCTGCATTTTGGTCTGAATATCTGCACCAGAGCTCAGAGATGCTCCTCTCCTGTGATTCCAGCCTAACTCCAGCCAAGGAGGTTATGGGCTGAGGAGTAAGAATAGAAGTAAATCAATAACATTCTAGGAAGAGGGGAGAGGTGAAAATCCTGAAGTGAAATACATTTATAACAAAATCAGACAAATTACTTCACCACAGCCCCTCAGCCAGACAGCAGCCTGTCTCCACAGCATCCCAACTGCACTGTGGCAGCACGATGGCCTTACAGACCATTTTCCACCTTCAAGTCTTCTGAAGTTTGTATATATACTTATTTTAAAGGAATTTTTTCTGCACTCACCCTTATACCTTACTCTTAGAACACTTGATGCAGGTCTGAGTGATTCAGAAATTACATAAAATTGTTCTCAACCCAGAATGGGAGTCACAGCACAAATTTAAAAATAAAATTTAAAAAAGCTACAAATTCAACTTTAATAACAGTCAATGGAGTTTGGAAAGAAAAGGCAAAATTCTTAAACCTAGAAACAATAACCTCTGTTTCAACAGAGACCATAAGGACTCTGTCATACTCTGAATGTCTCATTCCAGGTACAGTGAATTGTTAATAAAATTTTGCTTGAGTTAGTTAGGGAATGACATACTCTGTCTTTCATCCCAGGGGAATTTTGCTGTGTTTTGGGTATTATATGGTGAAGGTAAAACAGAGTTTAAGCCTCCTTACAGGCATTTTGAGCCACAAGGAGTTCAAATGGCTCACCAAGAGCTTTATGATGAGCAGATGACAGAATTCACTTTTCATCACAGATAATATGAAACTCAAAATCCTACAGCAACAGCTGTTAAAGACAGTGACCCATGTGCCTTAGTACCATTTGTTTTGCATTTATTTATCCTATAATTAGACAGCACAGTGTTCCCACCTTTTTATGCTGAATTTGCCTGCATTTATTTCAAGCTTTAATTTCCTCTCCCCGAGGATTTATCTCCATTGTCACATGGTTTATCGTGGATGTTTGATCATTGGCTATCTCTGAACAGCAATAGAAATGAATTGGCTTTGTCAAAATCCTGGCTTTTTTTATTTTTTTTTAATTTTTTTTTACTTCTCTCCGTTTTGCTGACTTTTTTTTTTATTATTATTATTCTCTTCTTCTCCCAAGTTTGTAATGTGCAAGTGTATCCATTGCTGGAAATAACCTTAGCTTTAATAGCCTCATTGATGAGGCCATAAGGGGGCACATAACCATTTAAATGAGCTTACCCAGAATGATTTGCTGCCAGAAATGCTTGAAACATCCTGTGCATCTCTGCCTCCCTTTCAATGAGGGTCATTCTTTGCTTGCTGATTACCACAGATCACTTCATACAGCAGTGCAAACTCGGTAAACTGATTAAACTTTGCTCTTTTTTTATCCACAGTCCTAAAATATTCTTCAGATGCCCTGCTGAGAAATTCTAATGTAACCATTTTTCAAATAGGGGGCTGATAGTGGCAGTGGCACACAAAATATTGCTTTTGTCATTCATCTGAAAAACAGATGCAGGGTTGGATTTGCTTGTGTTTACTGTAAGCACAAGGATGTCCACTTCTAAATTCTTCAGAAATTTAAAATTTCTTTACAAATATCACCTACATGATCCATCCAGTTGCTCCTGTCTTCATCCCACAAGCTCTCAGGAGTACAGGCAAAGGCAATGCCCCTTCCATGCTTCTCTTGACTTTCACTCACAGGGAAACAACCATCCAAAAACTTGGGTATCTGCAGAGCTTCTGGGAGTGCACATCTGCTGCTAAGACCTGTTGTGAACCTACAGGCTGTCACCTGGCTCAGCTCTCTGCAGAAAACAGGCCGTAAGCATGAATAATTCAGCATCCAGATGCCACCAATCACTTTTGACAAAAGCATCTCTGCACTTCAGGTCCTCGTTCATAAAATTTGATCAAACAAGGGTGATCCTACATTAAAGGAGTGTTTGGGAGGTAAGTCTTGATATGCAAGGGTTAAGTGAGGTATGGATGCTCCCAAAGAGGAGATTAACTTTACATTTTTGGTTTGAGTGGTGTGCAGTAAATTAGGGTGACCACAGGGTAAAGGTGAGAGGGAGAAATGATTGTTCACTGGCCACTCAGCATTCTGTGCCTAATGTCATATCCTTAGATGAATGAAGTTTATATCACATCAGAATATATATACAAAAGAGAGCTGAAATAAATTATATAAGCAGTATTAATTTTTATATTTGTTAAAAATAAAAGTTTAATTTTTAAATATTATTCTCCTTTTAATGTTCTATATTTTTGCATAAATAGTTTATACTCATTTCACGTAAAACACACTCCTGCTTTGTTGCTGAATCATGTGATTATTTTTTCCTAACAGATTACATTTCAGTTGAATATATGTGGAAAAGTGATAATCCCCACATGTCAAGTATTATTTCATTTTAAAGTACCACCAGACAACATTGAACATCAAGCACTGAATGCAGAATTCCTCATTCAGACATGACAGTTCTCTTTGTCTTTTCCTTAGGTGCTTTCCCACACCATGCCACACATTTTCTGGGGACAGCCAATTTAAATCCCAATGCCAAAGAATTCCTGTTAGGTTCCAATTAGGATTAGCCCTAACTACACAGCTGGCTATTCCCCTTTTATGAGGCTCATCTTGCTTTGCAGCCTGACTGCTGAAGGCTCATTGCCTCTCCCTGGGTGTCAGACATAACTCGATGGGATGTGCCTTTAGGGGGTTTTTACACTCCCTTTTGGAGGAGCCAATTGCCAGTGGAGGTTAGAGATTCCTATAAATTCACTTTGTCAAGGCTGCATTAAAAATAAACCAATCTCTCTCTTTGTGTGGAGAGGCTGAGGTGCCTTTCACATTCATGGCAACTTTATTTTGATGTCTGCAGGAGGCTCCCGGTGATTTCAATATCACAGCTCACATTTCACTGAATTTAATTGCTTAATGCAGGACTCCTTATTGGCCTGGTGCTTCCCTGTCAGTGCTCTGAACTCTCCTGCCTGAGCAGGGACAACAGAAGCATTGTGCAGTAGCTGCTCACAAAGACATTGATTGAGAACCAGAGCAAAAGTGGCTTCCTCACTCTTTTCATAGATTATCCTGGTCCAGGTGTTACTTAAAATCGGTGTCTTTGGGTTGTTTAAGAGTGATGCTGCCCAGCTGTGGTCTGCAGCTTTCTCACTGATCTCTCCTCTCTGGGGATCAGTGACAGGACCTGAGGAAATGTCCTGAAGCTGTGTCAGGGGAGATTTGGTTGGATATTACAAAAGTATCACCCAGAGGGTTTTCTGGCACTGCAACAGGCTCCCCAGAGCAGTGGCCACAGCAACAACCTGATGGAGCTCAAGCAGTGGAAAGTGTTTGAAGCCAGGCTGGAGTTGGCTCTGGGCGATTTGGTCTGCTGGAAGGTGTCCCTGCCCACGGCAGGGGTTGGAACTGGATTAGGTTTTGATTTCTTCAACCCCAAACCATTCTGCTGGTTGGAATTGGACCTACCAGCATCTTCAAGGGAGCACTGCTGAATATCAAGCCAGCAGGTACAGGACCACACAGGCTCTGCTCTCAGACTCTCTCATCCAATACAACTCTCACAAAAAGAACAACTCAAGCCAGGATGAACTGTGAGAAAATCCCTGTAAAAGTGAATCCATTGCAGCAGAGTTTGGGAGCAGAGCAGTGAGACCCTGACACTGATGGGAGGCCCCACCAGCTAACAACAGCCTTCAAAGATGTCTTCATGTAAAGAAATGGTTCTTTTATCTGTCTCCTGCCAGGGAAGCAGGTTAGGAGAAACTTAGCAGCACTTTTTTCTAAAGATGCTCAACAGGAGCCTCGCTGCAGAGATTGAGATAAAAGTGGTCTCAGCTTCTCAATGCTGGAGGGTTCAATTTGGTGGAAGTCACTTCGCAGCCTCTCCAAAGCAAATCAGTGGCCTCATCCCCATTCCTGGGGAGGCCTTGATGGTTAAAGGTACCAATGATTGTGGCTGTGCTGCTGATATTGTCTGGAGAGGTGCCAAGGGATAAATTCTTTGTGCAATTCAAAGGTTTTAGTGACTTTGAGACAGCACAAAGTCTTGTATGACCTTAGGTGAGAACTTAATTACTCATAAATTTCTTGAGCTTTGATAACACTTTCCTCTTCACAGATGAAATATGTGCACTTATATATGTATAAGTATATAGGCATTTTTACCCAAACTACATAAATTAGCAGTTCAAATTCAGGATGTAAAATGGGGAGGATATGACAGAGGATGTAAAATAAGACACACCATTCTTGCACTGAACAGGGATCTGGAACAAAAGTTTTCTCTCAACAATGAAAGATGTCCTCCTTCCTCCCTGTTTTCCATTTCTCCCTCCTTTTCATGTAGCATTTCTCCTAACCCATCACTTCAGCCTGCTCTGTGTCCATGCAAAGGAGACTTGGGGTGACTTCAGGTGTTCCCACTGTGCTCAGGGATGGTTTTTGCCATCCCTGTGTCTGTGGAGTCCTCCCATGTGCTGGGTGAAGGATCCTACCACAGCTGTCCAGTAAAATCAGTACTGCACCTCCCCACTATGGCATGAGGTGTTTGTGGGCAAAATGTAAAACCAAGTTAATAAAGACAAAAGTAACTTTTGATTCTTCTTGCTATATCTCCTCTTCTGATTTATCTTGGGGGAGTATCTAAAGTCTTCTAGAATGTACTGCTTAAATTCATTTAGTATGGCAATTTATAATCTTAATCAACCTCATAGCTCTGCCTCTCATTGCAGCTCTATGATGTCCCAGCTTAGATCCCCTCATGCTTTGTCCTGTTTTGAGAGACTGGAGAAGAGGGAAGAGATGAATAATCTATTCTGCTTACTGAGTGTACTTTTAAACAAGCAGAGCAACAATGAGAGCTAAAGTGTCAAATTTTCATCCTGTAGCCTGCAGACAGAACTGGGAACAAAACCACTGCAGGATCTGTCAAGTTCATGGAATAGAATCAGAGAATCACAGAATCAGAGAATCACAGAATCATAGAATCATTAAAGCTGGAAAAGACCTTTAAGATGATCAGATCCAACTGTCAACCTGTTGGATTATCCCTTTTTCTGATCCAGAGATGAGGCAACTGAGAAGCATTTAAAAAAACCCTTTTATTCTATTTTCAGTCTCATGTGAAGGGTGAGACAGTACAGATGTTACAATTCACACCACCACAATCAGTAGCCAAACCATTTCCTAATTACAATACATTATAAGTGTTTTTTGGCTTATCAGCTTTTGCCACACAATGCTGCTAATGCCTTAAAGCAAATCATCTAAAATTACCCCTCGTGGGTCCTACTACAATGCATCTTTCATAGTTCTATTTCTCCAAAGTATCTAGTCTATTTGCAAGGCTATCATTTGAAACTTGTTTCTAGTTCCATTTCTCTCCCAACAATGTCTGTCCTATTCCATGGCATTTCTAAGTCACCATTTGTTATCTCAGAGTTTGCATACAGATGTGAGCCCTCTGTCAGGTTTTGAGGATTCTCTACAAATCCATTTCCCACATTTCCTCCTCTCTCTTAAACGGAAAAAAAAATTTTTGAACTTCAGTGATTGATCACCAATAAGCAATGTCCTCAAGTGCCACATCCATGTTTTTGAGCACTTCCAGGGATGGAGACTCCACCACCAAGTGGTTTGGCTGCTAAAGTTCACTGTGTATTGTCTACATAGCTATGGGATCTGGGTTTTTTAGGTGACAATTCTTTTTCACTTCAGTTCTTCTCTGAAGGTCTCACATAAATCTACCTGAATTTTTAGGTGTTAAAATCAAAATTTTATTATATTAAATTTTACAGGTAACAGTTTTTTTCTTATCCCTTCCCTCGTATCATGTGGCTGGAGAAGTATGTCTCAAGAGAAAATTCTTGTGTTCTTTATTGAAGCACAGACATAAACAAGAAGGCAAACCTAGAAGTTAACACAGGCCTTGAAATAGGTTTTTCTTCTCAATTTGTAGAACAAAAAGAGAAAAAAAAGTCAAGATCTGTTAACAACAGCAAAAAAGAAGGCATTGGGTTTTGCAAAAATAAAATCTAAAATCAAAATAACTAAAAGAAACAGGAGGATAAAATCTGTGCTTAAATATTTTCAAAAGAAAATAGAGGGAATTGGAAAGTAAAACAACATTATTTCCATTTAAATTTTCAAATTTAAGAAATAGGAGAAATGAAAAGAAACTGAAACTGAAATACTCAGGTTGATTTCAAGCCTTAATAATATTTTTAGTCTTCTAACAGCTTTATTTTTTTTTATTTAAACTTTGTTTTGGCTTGATTTTTTTTTCCTTTTCTTGTTTTTAGATCTATTTGACATCACAAATGCCCAGGATTTTCTTAAATGTTGGAATAAAAATCGATAAAAATAAAAGACTATTAAAAAATGGGATCAGTAGGATGGGGTCCCATACCAGAAGAAAAAATAACTTTTCTGATCACCTTGAGTAAATTAAGGATTTAAATTATGAAAAAGAAAAATTCTTCTTGCTAGGTTTTATCACCATGATGTGTCAGAGGGAGAGATTCTTACAGGTGCTAAACCCACAATTTCAGCCCTTTAAAACCAGATACAAGCACGACTCCCTGCTATAGACAGAAGTTCAAAAACATGATACAACCCTAGTGGACATTTTCTGAGGATCAGTCCTACAAACTGACTTGTGGGTGATCCTCAGTTTTAAATTCCCTGCACCACCTCATTTTTTAGCCATAATCTCTCTCCCTTATTTCTGCACTCACTGCTAGAGGTGCACACAGATGCATTTTCTCCTGTGCCCGAGTGCAATTCTGCAGTTCCATGCATCAACTCCAAAGTTATCAGGAATCATTTAAAGAAGTATTTCCTACAGAATTCCTCTTGACACCTCCCAGGCTACCCCAGATGCCCTACAATCTTCACAACGTAATTTTAAAAAGCTGACACCTTTTCTCTGCAGAATCCTGCCTTAAACATTTCCCTACTATTTTCATAACTCCTTTTCCCCAGTGAATTAATTTTAGTTTTGCCATTTATTTCTACAGTCACAGGACCTGACCTAGAGATCAAGTAGGTCCGACATCTGATCCATGCTCTAACACTGGAAAAAGCTATGGTGTCCTAAAATTAGGGCATTTCTAGGTCTTCTCCAAAAATATTAAATATGTTTGGGTTTAATTTCCAAATATCAGTGGGGAACTTTTTTGTTTGGTTGGCTTGTTTGTTTTGTTCTTTTGCTTTTGTTTTGGTTTGTTTGGTCTGGCATTTTTCTGTTGGTTTTGTTTTGTCTTCCTTTTTTTACATATGAGAAAAATCTAAGGCATTAGCAATGAAACCTTATTTTAACTGTTCCATGGGTAGCCCTCAGCTGAGACATGAATGATTTCAGACAGACATGAGAGGCTCATCTTGTTCCCACACATATTCCAAACTCTAATTGTGTCCAACCAAAATGAGGATCAGCTGATGGCCATAATGGGGGCATTAGGTGTGGGGAGAAAGGTTTTCAAAGCTACAAAAGCAGAGTCTCCTTCTCACTGTATACCCATGAGTTGTAGCATCTTACATTTGATTTGGACTGTTGAAGTTCTTTCTTCTCCATAAAAAAAAAACAAAAAACCACAACAAAACAAAACAAAAAAAACCAACAACAACAAAACAACTGCTGAATATAATTTGGTTATATTCATTCTGTGCACATCCTTTACCCAGATAAGCACTAAAACTCATAAGAAATCCACATGGCTACACAAGCCCAAGTTAATGCATTTGCCAAAATATCTGGAACTCCAGATAACTTGAAACCACCAACATAACTCAGAGAGCATTGAGGTAAATGCATCAGCTTCAGGCTGAGAAGAAAAAAGATTGTGAGATCCCTCCTGAACCCCAACACCTTTTAGGCCTGTAATACCCTTCCAGATTTCCTTTCCCTTTGTTCCTGCCTGAGGCATTCCTGAATTTTAGCAGCTCTCCAGGTAGCACAGCAATAACCAATGATGGAGAGCTACTAAGTTCTGTGAAGAGAGCACTTGCAAAAGCCATAATCCTGAAGAAATAAAAGAGTTCCCCTGTACCACTTAGCAGACTGAGAATTCATGATTTTAGGTGCCTTTTTTTTTTCTCTTTATGCATTAAGAAGATGCACATCCTGTATTGAGCATTCATTGGTTTGCACTCTTTTCCCAATTCCTAAAGAGTGTGTTTAAAGTGAGAAAGATATTGCATGAGTGGAGTGCTGGCATTTTTCCCAGCAAGGATCTGAGCACTGGCAGTTTTCCTGAACTAAGAGGGACATTTCTATTTTGTCCTTTTCTGTTTTACTTGAAGAAGGATAAAAAAAAATGTGCAGCAATAAAAGAAATCAAGAAACCAACCAATCCTGCAGTTAATTCTCCTTCCATGTCCTGCTATTTCACTCCAACAGTGTCCAAGTCACTCTCATTTTCCTGGATGTCTCTGCGTAACACACCTCTGTGTTGTATTCCAGGTGGTGCCTGTGAAGAGCAGCTCTTCCCAGGCCTGAATCTGAGCAATCAGCTCCACTATCAAAAGGTTTTTCATGAGAATCATTCCATATCTGTGATCAGCATCATTGCCTTCTCTATATTTTGTTCCATGTTTCTATAACTTCCAAAGGCAGAGCAATTAGTCTGGCATGCAGCTTCTGTATCAGTGCATCCTGTGAATTTTTACAGGCCAGCTTAATGATGTTTTCTGGTTTGTTCTCAAACAGTTTTCAAATAATTCCTGTCATTATAATTGCCCTTTTGGCTGCCACTGAGCTTTGAGAAGGCTTTTTCAGGTGATGACTTTACAATTCCTCTCCCAAACTGGAATAGATAATTTGAGTTCTGACAATAATTACACACTGTTTCCATATTTTTTCCTATGCACCCGTTATTGTTTTTGTCAACAGTGAATTTTATTCTTTTGTGCAGTCATTGAAATCATTTGAAGACTCTTTAGTTCTAAATAACCTGAATAACTCTCCGTCAGCAGTAATTTTAGCAGATCATTACCTCACTCCTTGAAAGAGCATTATGCACAGCACATCCAAGGCTCCTGTTCATAATTTCCTCCACCATGAAAATTAATCACCTTCTTTCTGATCTCTTTTGTTTCTGATCTTTTTCGCACTGTTAGTTATCAACATTCTCCCTTACATTGTGACAGACTCCTTAAATGTGGGTGTGGAAGCATTCCTTTGGTGTAGGACACTGTGGGAATCAAAGCACCCTGTGCTGACCAATTGTTCTTGCCTGTATATTCTGGGCTCTGACTCTCTGCATCTGACTCTCTGCTCAGTTTTTTTTAAAAAACACCTTTTTTTTTTTTCTTTTTTTTTCTTTTTTTTTTTTTTTTATTTTGCTGTGCTTCACTTACCCAGCAGTGCTGAAGATTCCTTTGAGACATTATCCTGCTGGATTGTCATTTAAAGTTTGTAACACTGAAATTACACCAGCCAGGCTGAGAGAGACTCACAAAAGGAGAACAAACACAGACAGAATAACAGTGAAGCAGAGGCTATGACAAAACCCCAGATAACGAATAGCATATGGAATTGCAAACTTGTGCTGATATAAAACCAGATAAACAGGCAGGGAAGCATTTCCAGTAAATCTCCAAGGATATGATCTCCAGTTCTGCAGTCCATTCTGCTTACACTGCACACCCAGCTGTCTGAAAAATACATTGTTTTGCTCATCCCAATCTTGCCCTAAAACATCTGACGGGTTTTATAACATCAAGCTGAGTTTATTTGTCTGCTGGGCAGGAGCCCCTTTGGAAGTTTAATAAGCTGAGTTATGGGGACTGACTGGGTCAGTGAGACATTCCCTTTGCCTCAGTGCTGTCAGTGATAGAATAATAAGAATTTCAATAGGGCACAATGGCTATCAATGTAGGACTCATCATTTGAAAGGGAAGTCACTGAGAATTAAGCTCTGCACTCCTTCATTCCTAAAAACACCTTCTTTCACTTCCAAAATGTTTTAATTTGATTTTTCATTAATACAGGGCTGTTATTTTCCTACTAAAGGAAAATAACTGTATTGAAAGTACAGGGCTATAAATAAAGGGTGCAAAAATATATATTGCTTTCTTCCTGGTTGTTCAAAATCTGGGTAATTTGTGTGCCTGGCTAAAAAGACACCAATGTATCTTCTTGTTTCCTATGTAAGACATTTTATCTGATTAAAAATAAAGGTAATCTTCATTTTCAGTGGCAACCATCAACTTCAGAGAAACTAGGTTCAAGCTTTCTGAAGAGGCTTTTCCTTCTTTCCATAATATGAACAAGGGTAAGGCATGCTTAATGAAAAATAAAAACTCAAATAGGACTTCTAAACTCTCTTTGACAACAAACACATGATAATTACCTGCACCTCCAGCTCTCTGCTACTTTAATAAATTTATTAGATCAATGGGACTATTGTGGAAATGGAAAAGTAGACAATGGATTTTCAGAGTTTGTTGTGTTTGTAGTTGTGTTTAGTTGCTATTTGAAAACGTGAGTATCATATGGTTTTTACCTTGGGATGGGCAATACTCAGAGAAAATAGGTAGAAAAGCAATTTCTATGAAATTATTTGGAAGTCTGTAGTAATTATAATGCATCAAAAATAATATTTTTCTTACAAGTCTAAATCAACAACTAGAAATAATCATTGGACTCATTGGATCATAGAACAGCCCAGGTTAGAAGGAACCTCGAAGCATCATCTGGTCCAGCCCTTTCTGGGAAAGGGAACATTGGTGGGACCATAAAGGACTCTGTCCAGACACAGATTGAAAGCTTCCAGGGACAAGGACTCTGCCACATCCCTTGGGAGGTTGTCCCAGTGATTGGGTTGTTCTCACTGTAAACAATTTGTTTCTTCTCTCAAGATAAAACCTCCCCTGGTCCAACTTGTCCATATGCCTCCTTGTGATGAGAGAGCCTCTGTCCTCTTTGTTGCCACCCTTTAAATTCTAAAGCACCATAAAGAGCCTTCCCTTCTCCAGGAAGAGGAGGTTTAACTCCTCCAGTCTTTCCTTGCTCTTTTCCTTTTTTTTTTTTTTTTTTTTTCACTTTTATAAGGGTCACAATAAAAATAAGACTATATTTGACATTGTGCTGCTCCTGTTGGCACCTCTGTCAATCTCCCACCACTGTTGTAGTCTGTCCTGCACTTTTTAATCCAGCCTTCCAGCCTGATCCCAGAAAGCTGCCCTTGATTCACTCCCACAACTTCCCACACCATGTGGATCTCTCCCTTGCCTTACAGCTCCACTTTACAATGAAACTCTCCTTGCAAACATCTCCAGCCCCCTATACTAAGTGAGATTGATGTGAAATTATAAGCACTTTGGGGAGGTTTTGTTCAGTTTGTACGCTCTGCGGTCCCATCTTTTTGCATGGAATGCTAAACTTATGTTAATTAGAGCTGAAAAATGGCTTCTGCCGCAATTGAGTGTTTGCAGGATCTTTTCTCTCCTTTTTATTTTGGAGTCAGAAAACAAGTTTTACTGAGGGAAAAGCTGGAAAGGCCCCATCAAGGGTGGAATGGGTGCACCTTGAATTCCTTGGTGAACCAACCAACCTGAATATCATGACATCACCGAGCTCCTAGTCTGCCAAATTGAAATCAATATCACTTAGGACAACATTTCATTAGAATTTTATGCCCCTAATTATAATATATACTGCAGCCCGTGGAGGGCCTGTTCTCTGCTTGTCGATTCAAGTGCCCTTGCCAAGGTAACCTGTAAACTGCATTATATAGGATTTATTACATCATTTCCTTTGTGAATATAAGGTGATTATCACCTTCATTACCAGTCATAGATGTATGCACTATTGTATTTTAAGTGTATTAGTGCCTTCCACGTGGCACAAGGTAATTTACAATTACAATCGTTTCCCCTTAATCGTTACACTACAGTCTATTAGCAAATTGCATTTCCTAAGGCCTAGAAACATTTTTTTTAATCATCCTTGAAACACAAGGGTTTTGGTTTCTTGATGGTTGATTGCTGCTTTTCTTTTACACTAACTCCTAAATTGTTTTTCCTTGTCTCTTATCACCCTTGAAAACAGTTTGCTGAAGGTATTACCCAGCAATCCTTACCTTCTTATGCTAGAAAACACAAAAATACCCAGGAAGACAGTGAAAAATATGAAAAAAGTAAATAAAATTACCCCTTAGCTTACTCTTCCAAATGAAGTACTCAATTCGTGCCAAAATCATCTCAAGTGCAAAGCACCTCCAGAGCAAGTTTTAAACCAAACATGGATGGAAAAGGAATAAGTACTTCAGGGCCTGAGGTATTTTCTCCATGTTTTAAAACTCAAGGCTATCAATTAATCATCACTGTCAAACTCTATCCAGAATGCTACTATGCTGATTGCTAAAAAAAACACTCCTTTCCCAGAGGAATAGAGGAATAAAGGATAATATTACACAATCTGTGTGATATTTTTTCCTTTAACTTCATCTTCAGTCATCTCTGTATCAGATATTGTTTCCATAAGTAAAATTTACCATTTACTCTTCCATTTATCAGGCCAGATTTGACTTATCTGTAGATTTTCTGTCACTTGGGGGATTGGATCATATCACAGAAGTTAAATGAAAATTTTTGTAAGTTCTAAATAAAAAAAAAAAAAAAAAATAGAATAGAATAATCTGTCCTTAAATTTGACCACTGGGAAAATCTGCTGGAGCCTCTTAATGATGAGCAGCTTGACAACTGAATTTGTAACATATGATTTTCCTGAGAATATTCATGTTGATTCAGAAGGAAGGAGACTGTATTTTGAATATAAACCTACACTCTTCCATCCATTCTTCTCCTGGCTTCCTGGCCAAGAGCAGCAAGGAACAAAAACCCATGATCTAATTTGAGGCACCACTGAGTAAACCCCTGGTGTAAATCCAGCTGAGTGCCTGAGCCTAAGAAACCATCCTTCAGCAGGGCAGAGGACAGATCCTCACTTGTGGGAATGGTTTGGGAAGTGACAGTGACAGTGATTTGGGAAGTGACATTGACAGTGGTTCAGGAAGTGACAGCAGAGCTGAACAAGCTCTGAATTTTGTATTGAGATCTGTGTTTCCCCATCAGGAAGGTTCTGGATGAGTGAAGTTGAACAAATGAGCCCTGAGTAGATATTCTGGTTCACTTATCTGCGAGCTGCAGTCTGCACTCAGCTGTGTAGCAGATTTTCTAATCTCTGTTTCCCCAGCATAGAGTCAGGGAATGATGGGATGCTCAGTCAAGATTGCAGGACAGACTCTTCCTTTCTCTCCCTTTGACATTTAGAGATTTAATCCTTCCTAATCTGTGTGTGTCTCACTGCCCACTACAAGATGGTTGAACCCTTTGTTAGGCTTATTCAGCATTTTTGAAACAGGACTGAAAAGAAACAAAAAAAAACTTTCAAAAAATAGCAGTCTGTTTGAATACAGATTTCTAAACTCTCTACTGATCTGTATCAATGAAAAGGAAAGGAGGAAAAATTATATACAAAAGAGAACTTTCATTTGGTACAATGCATTGATTTATTCCCAGCTTTAAAAAGTGAATCTGTGAATCTTTTCTAGCTGGATTTAGTGATGGATTTATAGCGAGTAGTTGCATCCACTCTCAGGTTTCCTTTTACAAAAAGAAGCAACACAAGCCCTTTGTGGGCTCTGTCACATCTCATTGCACTCAGGAACATGGAAGTGCTGAAGGAGAACGTGCAGTAAATTGGGAAAACCACTGTAAGTGACCTACACTGCCTCTAAACAGGATCAAGTGCTCCAGCCCAGGAATGAAATATAGCCTTGGCCAAGCTGAGCTGACTGGGGCTGCTGTAGAGCTGAGCTGATCAGTACAACCTCATTAGACACCTTTTGTAAGAAAAGGTCTTCTCCTTGTTGTCACAGCAAGGTCCTGCCGTGCTCCAGGATGGATCAGAGTGGCAGGAAAGCTGTCCAGCAGGAAAGGACCTGGGGGTGCTGGTTGATAGTGGCCAAATATGAGCAGGTGTGTGCCCAGGTGACCTCCTGGCCTTCTGTGTCCTCAATAGTGTGGCCAGCAGGACCAGGGCAGGGATTGTCCCTCTGTGCTGGGCACTGGGGAGGCCAAACATCGAATTCTTGGGTCAGTTTTGAGCCCCTCACAAGAGAGACATCACGGGTCTGGAGTGCATCCAGAGAAGGAAACAGCTGGGGAGGGTCTGGAGCACAGATCAGGAGAGGAGCAGCTGAGGGAGTTTTGCAGGGCCTCAGCCTGGAGAAAAGAGGCTCAGAAGGGACCTCAACACTCTTTACAATCCCCTGAAATGAGGCTGCAGCAAGGTAGGGATTAGTCTCTTCTCCCAACTAACAAGTGACAGGACCAGGGGAAATGGCCTCAAGTTGTGCCAGATGAAGTTGCTATTAGGAAGAATTTTGTGGTCAGACATTGGAATAGACTGTTCAGGGAAGTGTTGGAGTCACCAACCCTGGAAGTGTTAAAAAAAAAACCAGGAGATGAGGAACTTTGTTGATAGGGTTTTGTGGGCACAATGGTATTTGGTTGACAACTGGACTTAATGATCTTGGAGGTATTTTACAGCCCAGATGATTCTGTGAGTCTGTGATTCACTAAGCATTAACTGCTTCTCCCTCTGCTCAATTTTCCCAGTCTGAGTTTAGATTTCTTAGCCATAAGTACATGTTGTATTCCAGAGGGAAATGCTGTCATCACCCGTGCAATGCCATAATTGTTTGTGTGTCCCAACTGGAAAAGGATTCATTGAAAAAGGCTTCATGAACATCCCACATCAATGCCTCACCCTCTGGTCAGCCAAGTCCCTGGAAGAGGAAAGAAGTGCCATCATTTCTCTGAGTGTCTGCACTTTGCTGGTGAAAATAAGCTTTGTTTCTCCAAACTATCACAGTGAGGAAAATGAGATGGGTTCTATTCTGCCTCCTATATAATGCACTATATATTTTGCCTGAGTATCTGTGACAGGGTGTACTATTAGTAATGATAGGTGATTCAGAAAGAATAGGGGGATTGTCATATCCCAGGCATGATCTGGTCTGTAACGAAAAACAAAACTTTCAACTGACATATAGAAATGTCAGTTCATTTTGTAGGAGTGATTTCCCTTTCTGTTTCCACTGGAGATGTGCTATCTTTGGATTTCACTGCAGCATGACGTTACACTCATTGTAGTACTGAAGAAGCAACTTCTCTTGTGAGCAGGAATGGCAAACAAAAATGCCAAATTACTATTATTCTTGAA
Source organism: Aegithalos caudatus (assembly GCA_013389925.1). Lineage (NCBI taxonomy): Eukaryota > Metazoa > Chordata > Aves > Passeriformes > Aegithalidae > Aegithalos > Aegithalos caudatus. The sequence continues at coordinate 237,705 of WEIU01016754.1, forward strand.
GTTCTGATAAAATTTTAAGGAAGAGGAATATTTTACAAATATTTTAAACTAAAAGACAAGAGATTTAGATTAGTAAGAAATTTATTCTTGTGAGGGTGGTGAGGCCCTGGTACTTGTTACTCAGAGAAGCTGTGGGTGCTACATCCTTGGAAATTTCAAGGCCACATTGAATGGGACTTGGAGCAACCTGGAATAGTGGAAGGTGTCCCTGTCCATGGCAGGGGGCTAGAATGAGATGCTTTTGGGGTTCCCTACAACCCAAACCATTTTGTGATTTATGATTTTTGTTTTCTTCATTTTAAGCTATTGCCTTTAATAATGAAAAAATAGTAAAGTGGGATTGGCAGAGAGTAAAAACTTGTTGTGTCTCTCTGTCCCAGTAGAATCTGATGTCGGAGGATGAAATGGGAGAGATCCATATATATTTTATAAAGGTAGGGAAAAAGCCCTATAGAATGCACAGCTGCAACTATTCCAGAGTATGCAGATGACAACCATGCAAACAAATTCTTGTTTGAGATCCCAGTAGCAGGAGAGAAGATATTGACAAAGCATAAATCTGTTTTCTTACATTCCAAGAAACAGCATTAAGATCTCACTAAGTCTGAAGTGAGCCAGAAACTGGTGTTCTTTTTCACAGTAATTCTAGAAACATTGATGAAATTTCTAATAAATAGGTAAAGCTGAGTTTTCCTAGTCACACACAAAGAAAAAAATCTAAAATCTTGGTGGAAATGTAATTAAAATATCTTTAATGTTCCAAGACTAAAATCCATAGTTTTTCCACAGGAAAAGGGAGTCCTGTTCTGACTACTCTGACAGAATAGCAAGAATAAAACAAAAGGACCAGATAATATATGAGACAAATGTTAAATGCTTCATCAGGCAGAAGCAAGGAATTATCTCTTAACAGAAACCGTTCAGCCCTCTTTTGTTTGTTCCTGTAAAACTGAACTAAATAGACACTAAAAACAACCTTTTATTTTAGAGGGTAATGTAACATTCCTTTTTTTCCACCCCTGATGCCTTTTCAGAACAGGGTTGTGTAAAGATAACTTTTAAGTAATGGAACATCTAGTACAGTAAAAATACTTTATCTAGAAATGCATTTTTAAGAACAACACAATATATAGTAGGATTATAAGGGTATTTAAGTTTACATCCTTTTCACTGTTTCTTAGTGAAAAAAAAAAAAAAAAGGAGGAACATTTTGGTAATACAAAAAGTTTCTGTTCTCACCCTTGCAAAATCTAAATTTTGTCCTTTTACAGTTTTATTTTTGAGTCCCAAAATCCTGTTTCTCTGATAAACCTGTTTAAGAGATTAATTTCTTAAACTACTAAAAATTAATGACTGAATTTCAATGCAGTCCTGACTTCAGCAGATATATCATTAAGGAGTGTTTCCTCCCAATATTCGTGCTCCTGTGATTCTCTCACTCACAAGTTACTGATTACTCTCTCAACCTACTACAAAATATGCCACAAAGTTCATAAAAAGAAACAAAATCTGAAATAATTAGGTTTGGTGGCAGTTGTGCAGTTCTCTGAAGGAGATGGCTGACTCCTAAGGAATTACTGGAGAGGAAAAGGCGATTACAGCAAATTTGAGCTCTTTGAGCCAACACATTCTGCTGGGCAAAAGGAACAAGGTAGAATAATTTTTGTGCATTCATGAATTTATTTAGATTATGTGGAGTGAAGGGCATTGAAAATGCTGCCCTGGTTTCCTGTTGGCAGGCAGGACCATCCCAGCACAATTAACTCCCAAATCCATTTAATAAATGCATAAATCACATATAAAAGCAGCAGTAGGTCTCCCAGACATCCATGGAGCCAAATACAAAGCACAAAATCCAAACAGAGCTAAGGGAATTTGGTAGAGGAAGTTCATGTCACTCACTACCTAGTTGCTAATAAAATTTGTGAGAAGCTGCAAACTTGACCACACCATTGTTTGAGGATGTTTGGCTTGTCCAGGCAACAATGTTCCCAGCTTTCTCTAATTATCAGCACTTGGAATCAGAGAGTCATGGATTGGTTGAGGTTGAAAGGACATCCACAGGGAGCCTCCTGTGTTTCAGTTTGTGCCCATTGCATCTGATCCTTTCACTGGGAACCACTGGAAAGAGCCTGGCTCCATCTTTGTAATCTTCCTTCCCACATTTTGGGAATTACTGAGATTCCCCTTCAGCTTTTCTTCTCCAGGCTGACCAGTCCCAGCTCTGGACCCTTATTCCTCTTTGTGGCCCTTTTGCTGGACTCTCTCCATTATGTCCATGTGTCTCTTGTACTGAGGAGCCCAGAACTGGAAACAGCAGTTCAGGAGTGGCTTGGAAGTGCTGAGCAGAGGTAAAGACCACCTCCCTCACCTGGCAGTACATCTAATGCAGCTGAGGATTCTGTTTGCTGCCTTTGCCCCAAGGTCCTGCTGCTGGCCCCTGCTCATCCTGATGTCCCCCAGCACCTTCAGGGCATTTTCCACAGAACTTTCCTTTTATTTTTTCATAACTAGTAGGACAAGGTTTTGCCTGAAAGCACCTACATTTCTCTTAAGGGCATCCAGACCTTGCTTAAAAAGTAGGAAAGAGGCAGTACTGGAGTTCCAGACTGGGCAATAACAAAGTGTTCAACCATGCGAGGACATCAAGTTGTGTGGGACCAGTCTTAAACCAAAGGGGAAGACAGTTGTAAGGGAGACAATGGGATGGTTGGTTTATGGATGTGGATCACTACCAGTCAGAAAATCATATTATACAATTATAGAATGGCTTGGGTTGGAAGCCTCAAAGATCACATAGTTCCACCCCTGGCTATGGACAGGGACACATTCCACTAGACCAAGTTTCTCCAAGCCCTGTTCCAACTCGGCCTTGAACACTTCCAGGGATAGGGCAGCCACAGCTTCTCTGGGCACCCTGTTCCAGGGCTTCACCACCCTCTGAGTAAAGATTTTCTTCCTAAAATCTAATATAACCCTGCCATCTATCAGTTTAAAACCACTGGCCCTTGTCAAAAGTCTGTCTCCAGCCTTCTTGTAGGTTCCATTCAAGCACCTGAAGGCCAGAATAAAGTCAATATGAAGCCTTCTTTTTTCTACTCCATAAAATCAACATATATTTACAACTCATGAATTTCTAGCAGTGTATTTGTAGTTTTGATCTACCAGTTCAGGAAAATGCTGTTGACTAAGAACACTAAAATTCCTGTACTCATAGTAGGAAATGACATTGATAATTTGACATTATTCTTCTGAGGACCCCATTAATATTATATAAACTTTGATAAATTTTAAACTACCACTTTCTAGTCACAAGTATAAAGGGTTGCTTAGTGTACATGAACTCTCCCCATAAACAACATCAAACTGATAAAAATAGGTTTTTAACTCAAGTAGTGAAATCTTTACTCAAAAATACATTGGTTCCAGTTTTAACTACTGTCTGCATTAGCACACAGGAGCCAGCAAGTCTCACTGCTGCATGAGGTACTCAGTCATTTGAAGAAGACTATTAAACTATTTAGCCATTACTGATAATATAATTTGCCTTGCTATTATGGTCATTATTATCAGTATTTATGTTGCTCCTGGAAGGTCGAATCAGACAATGCGTTCACTAACCTGGACTTTACCTGAAAACACAGGAATTGCCTCCAATATGTTCCCCAAGCCTCCTGCAGCTACAGCTCCTGCAGTGGGTCAGAGTGGCCTTTCTCCATTCATAGAACTATTTCTAGCACAGTTTTGGCCTGGGACAGCTACTCCTGCCCAGAAAAACTTGTAATTGTGGCTGAATGGGACCAAGGACAATGGATTATTCCCAACATGGATACAGGAACTCCGTGCCAGCTGAGCCTTGACACTCTTTTCTGCCATGGATGTCATAGGAGAGTTCTGCTCTTCCCAAACCAACAGAACATGGGCAAGACAAACCAGATCTATTGATGTTATTGACCTCAATGCCATGTGATTGTGGCTGACACGGGCTGTGATGTGTCTCAGGAGAGACAACCTTGCTTAAAAAAGCTTGGTAAAAATACCTGGCCTGATATCCTTTATTTTACTTTTTTTTTTTTCTTCCTCTTAAACAAAGTCTGGATGCTTTTTGAAAGCTGGGACTGCTAAGCAGGACCCAGCTGAATTCACCTGAGCTGGTGCAGGGCACTCTTTTGCAAGCTGGCTGATCACAGTGATCCCATTGTGGGTGGCCCTTCAAAAGCTCCAGGGATACTTCAAAGGAAATGCATTGAGATGGGGGAGGACAATGGGAAGGAATTTGCATTTTAAACATGACACTTCCATGAATGAGTAATAGGGGATTTGTAAGGCTGGCCACCAAGAATTAAAGGAATAAAACCCTCTCCATTGGTGCTACAGTTAATTCTTCAGGCCTGTTTTCCAGCGATATTAACTCACAGTTTCTTCCAGCAGAGGCTTTAGGCTGCCAAAATGATTAAAGCAGTCCATCAGTTAAATAAAAGACTACTCTAGGGAAGGTGGAGCCCAGAACTTAATCTTATAACACTTGAAACTTCTCAAATTGGCAGCTGGACTTTGATAGGAGGTCTCCAGTCAATCTTAGAAACAGTCTGTACATCTTAATATTATGAAAATTAGCATGAAGTTTTTGTAGTACCCTTTAAAATTGAAGCAATGACAAATTTTTCTCCCTTTATTTTCCACTAGATTTCTAGGTTTTCAATACTTCATGTGTAGCAGGTCGTGCTACTCATCAGGAGTGATTCAGCTGCATCTCCTCTGTGCTTGGACCCTACAATATTGTGAGAGAATTTGGAAAATGAAGCAGTGCATTCACTGTGGTGTTGTGCATCCTTCATTAATCCTGGCCTCATTACTGTGAGCATTTTAATGTCCTACAGGATTCAGAGCCATATTTCATTTATAGCCCCCCAAACACCAGCTTTCCAGCAAGACAAGTCTCTTATGACATCTCATGTGCTGAGAAACCTCAGTGATGAGCACAGCACAGGAACCTCAGAACTAATCAATTATTTATTAAAAATAAACAGATAAACAAACAAATAAATAATTATCCTCATCTTTGAGTCTCAAGTGACTCCTCCCCTCAGTGACCAAACTGCATCCTAAAAATTATCAGTCTGAAAAGGAAGAGATTCCTTCTCTCCTGTCATCAGAGTAAATCTTTTAATTTAAATCTTTTAATTAAAGATGGATTTATCATTAAATCACATCTAACCAGGCGCAGTTGAAGTCATCATGTGGCAATAAAACAGGAGGAGTCACGGTCCTGTGCTTTAAAGTTCTTTATGATGGACTTTCAGTGTGATACTGGGAAAATTCATAAACTGTGTGTTGCTGTTTCCTGAGTCACTAAAGCACAGTTAATATCATGTGCTTTCAAAAGCATTTGGAGGTCTCCAGATGAAAAGACGTGCTGCACAGCAGACAGAATCCTTCTCCTTTTGATTATTATAATTATTATTATTATTATTACTGCGAAAATAAGGACAAGACCAGGGTTGTTTCCTCCTCTGTAGTTTCCAATGTCATTTAGAAAGGAAAATAGAAAATAGAAAGCTATTTCTGGAATCATTCAAGTCACAAAATAAGAGCATAACTAGTACCTCACCTGAATATAGGAATTATTTTGAATTTTAGATGATTAAAAAAAATAAAGTATTATCAGAAGAGACAACACTGCTTCCAGTAGCTGAAGGCAAATTATATATGATGCCATTTGAGCTACATTTTCGAGGTAAATTTCAAAGAAAGATGTCTGAATCATAAATAAGAATTTAATTTTGCACACCTTATTTTAATATTTGCCTTATTTTTATCTTTCAACTATAAAGGAGAAAATAAAAATAATTTTGTGCAGAAGCACCACATTTTTCTTGTGGAGTCCTGTCCATTTTATTGAGCAGATTGTTTGTGGCTGTGAATCACATTGCAGTAAAAAAAAAAAAAAAAAAAAGGCAGTAGTCCTGGTTCCAGGTACAGGTTGCCTAAATATGGAGCTGGATTCTGTAAAATATTTGAGCATTCAGTAAAGATTAAGTTATTTTTGAAGGTACTAAAATGCTGTTCCTACTCTCTGGGTTTTTCTTAGAAAAGCCAAAAAGAAATGAACACAAAGCCCTGGAACAGTTGGAATAAAGCAGGGCAGAAACCTGAACTTCACACTGGCATGTTGAAAGGTTTTGAGGGCTATTTTAAAGTAATTAATAATTTTTGTTCACTTGATGCCCTGACTATAACACCAGGGCTGAAGAAAATGACCAATGGTTTGGAAATACCAATAAACTAGGTAGTCTATTTTGTTATTTGATATTAAATGTCCCTTGCTTACACCCATGACCAGTTTGTCCTACTCTGTATTTTGTGCTCAGTTTTAGCCATGGGCTGTTCCCAAACACATGGGATAAAGCTCTATGCACTTCACCATTCTTACTGTCTAGTTGGGTGAATTAGAGGCAGTAAGCAGAAAAAAGTTGAACTCCACAGTAGATCTTCTTTTTAAAAACTTTGCAATGCTCTTACTGACTTTTTTATATGCTGCTTGTTCTTTTCTTTCTTTTTTTTTTTTTTTTTTTTTTTTTTTTTTTTTTTTTTTTTTTTCTTTTCTCATCTGTTTTCTCCAGCATTTCTAAATAGTCCCATCAATAATCATGGCTGTGGACTGGATGGACTTCTGTCTAAATTCTTCTCTTCTCTTCTCTTCTCTTCTCTTCTCTTCTCTTCTCTTCTCTTCTCTTCTCTTCTCTTCTCTTCTCTTCTCTTCTCTTCTCTTCTCTTCTCTTCTCTTCTCTTCTCTTCTCTTCTCTTCTCTTCTCTTCTCTTCTCTTCTCTTCTCTTTCCCTCCCTTTCATTTCCTAAGGCACGTTTACCCAGATGTGTGCAAAGCCATCAGGAAGGAGCAGGCAACTCCCAAAGCTGTTTCATCATCTGAGATAATACTAAAAGAGAGGTAGGACTGCTCAGCCTCTATTTATAGCTACAATTTTGGATGTCTAAAGGGGGGTTCAGAGAACTCACTGAGGCTGAAAATCTAACTTTTAGATGGACAAGTTCATGATGATGAATCTTTTGCCATTTGACTTGGGTCTGCCTTCCCTTAGGAATCCTTACAGCTGGCGTACATGGGATTTTTTCCTTTTTTGCAAGAGATGAGGTATAAGAAAGAAAAATTTGATGTTAAATATCAACACCTTCCTCATGCAGGGGTCACCATCAATATCTGACCCAAGCACAGCAGTGAAATTATCAGCAGGGGTTGTAGGAATACAGTTACACCTGAAATCCCTTAGATGGTGAAAAATACCCTGGAGTGGAAAATAATGAAACACTACTAAACCTAAACGAAAATTATCAGCATGAAGACAAACGACCTACTGCAACCCAATGCAATCAATTCCCCAGCAGCCCCAATAGGTGGGACCAGTGTGCTTTAAATACACACAGCAGAGTTCCTGGTATCTCCCCAGAAATGAGCAGATCAAATTAATCCCCAAAGCACTTCTGCTGAAATCGTCAGATTTATGCCACAGATATTTTCCCTTCATTTATCTAAATATATACTTTGAAAAGAGTGCGGTGCAAATAAAATCTCTTTGGGTTTGAATGGTGAGAGCTTGGGAGAAACTGACACGATTTTGCTTCTCTAACAGCCTCCAGCAAGTGATTTAATCTCTCTATATCTCAGTTTTCCTTCCTTTAAAACAAGAATATTGAAAGTTGTGCCCCTCAGAGGGGTGCTCAGAGTGTAAGCTGAGACCTGCTGGATGAAAGGCATGAAGGGCTTTTATTTACATCTGTGTTACAGCATCTTCAGTTCAGCACACAGGTTTACAGTCCATTATTAAAGGAATGTGAGGCAATCAACACTGTTCAACGTTAAATGCTTCAATTTCTGCTCATTCTAACAAAAAAGAGTACCTGGATTCTCGTTGAGCTCCAAAACTGACAGCCTGGGTTCACTTCATGCCAGCCTCTGCAATACCCTTTTATAAATCCATTTTTAATTTATTATTTTTTACACTTGGCTACATGCAATTCTGCTGCTGCTCAAGAATCAAACCCTTGGTCTCAGCCTTTGCAAAACCTGATAGTGCATTTCTCATTATGTCCATAGTAATTTCAATTATTTTCCTTTGTCTAAGACTTCCGTTACGCTTTGGTGCCTGTAGACATTTTAAGTAACTACCTTTTTTATTAGCTGACTCAACACATGACAGATTATTCTGTCCAGCTCTTCTCCTTAGGTCCTTTTATCAGCCTTAGTCCTTATACGACCTCTCTTAATGTTCCTGTATTATCTGTGAGGGTGGAAACACTCAGTAAATTTGACATAAAAACACACCTTTGGGGTCAGAATTTTACACCCATTTTTAGAAGAAGAACTGACCCAAACAACCCAAATAATGGAAACAATTGGTCCAAAGGCCACTGTCCAAATCTGAGAAAGAAAAATGAACACAAAAATGGGCTGTTTTCCCATGGAAAGAGGCACGTCAAATTGAGATTTAAGCTGGGATTGTCACTTTTCCATCCAGTTCCTTATCAGCCATTAAATTGGTCCTTCAGTCCAAAGAATTAAAATAAAATACAGGTCTTGTGCATTTTGGAACCTAATTACTTGATTGTTTCTTGGAGTTTTCTTCTGTAGAAAGAGAAAGGCTGAAATCCCTCAGCTGGAGTTGTTTTTCTTGCAGAAGTATTTTCACTTTTGTCCATGTCTGTGTCTCACTCTGGTGCTCAAGAACATCAGAGCAGTCAAATATTTAAAATCTGTGCTACCTGAAGGTTTCTCTGTGGTAGAACTCACATTCTCAGGCAGAACACACCACTTTCTTGTGACCCAAGAGTCTTCCTAGGGGTGGCTGCCCCAACCTATTCCATTCCATCCCAGTCCAATTATTCTTTCCTCTTCCTTTGCTGAACAGCACCACACCTTTGACAAACTCTACCACAAATCCACCTCTCCTTGCTGTCTCCCTGGAGATGATTCAAACACAGAAGTTTTAGGCACAATCTGCCACAGCTATTTCAAAACTCTTCCCAACTGAGCTAAAAAATTCTCTACACCTTTTACAGCAAATTCTGTGGCACTTCTTAGCTCAAGAGTTCATCCTCAAGTGGAGTGCAACAGTGTGGGTACTTCCAGAGACAGAAACACAGAAAAAAATACATAAAAATATCTTAGGACCATAAAAGAACCACACAGGATCCAGAGAAGACTCAGTTAAGTATTATGAGATGCTACCCTATAATATGTAGGGTAACAAAGACATGTAATTTAGCCCTGAGGCCATAAAAATATTCTGGGTATTTTTAAAACCCACCTGTGTCTCCTGGAGGTCTGGCCTGAGCTAGACCAAGGGCTATGGATGGAGAATACACAAATGTTTGTGCTCAAGCATCCTTTAGTCTGCTTTTCACTTGCATGGCAGGCAATTTTCCTGTCTGTGCCACCATTACACTCAGTTTTCAACTCTTCCTCTTCCCCAATAAAAGCAACAGCAAGTAAAGTTTGTGTCTGGAGAAAAATCCTCATTAACGCTCTGAAATACATTGGGTATATTGTGACTTTTTCAAGAGATCTTCCTCCCTTTAGGATTAATTTCTCCAGGAATTCAAGTCAAAATGTACAGAAAAGAAACATCACTTCCAATGAGTGGATCTTCCATCAAAAGACAAAAGGATGAAATAACACGTAAAATTTTCCCTAACCCTGAAAAAACCCTCTTAAAAATCAAAGCCTTCTCTTCCTTCTGACATAACATCCTCACCTGAAAAACAGGCTTTTTGATGGAACTGTTTCTAGTTCTGTGTAGTGTTGTCTCTAGTTCTAGTGCTGTCTCTAGTTCTGGATACTGTGAGTTAAAAAAGAAAAAAAAAATGAAACTAATATTAAGTTCAGAACAAGTCTTAGTGATCTCACTAAATGCTAATCAAGTTTTAATGCTGTTTTCATTAACTTTGTGCCCTTTCATATAAAGCTGGAGGGCTACTCAGTGATAAGAGAGCCCCACCAATAGAGTCATATGAATGGATGCTAAATGCAAATTCTGGAAGCACTGGGCAATGCTCACAGCAGGGCTTTGACAGGATAAAGATTTTATGGAGTGTCATATCAGGACTTGTTGAGGAGGCTGAATGTCAAGAGTAAAAGAAACAGCAGGAAAAAATGAAAGCAAGGAGGACTCTGAAGTGATGAGGGTTTTTTGTTTTGTTTTTGTTGGAAACCACAATTTAAAAAATTAACTTTCTACTGTAAGTAGCTAAAAACCCAAAAGGAAGCTCATCAAAAGGAGATTAAAAAGAAAGATCAAAATCTGACAGAGAGCAAAACCCTGCTTTTCACTGGAAAGCCTAAGACAGGCTGACAAAATATTTCTGGCAGGCCTAAACTTTCCCAGTTTCCCAGTTAGTGAGTGTAACATTTCAGCAAGGGATTTGGTTCTCTGAGCTGCAGCATCGAATGTAAAGCTTTGGCCGGGGATTATTTTTTGGTGGGGGTTGGATGAAGAATTGTACTTAGGCTGGCAGGAGAAGAACTCTCATGAGCAGGAGAGTCTTACAAAACCAAAGTGTGTCCCTACATGGAACTGCAGAGACCTTGGAACCCCTTCCAATGGCTTAGGAGGCTCCAAGGGAGCTGGAGTGGGATCTTTTACAAAGGCAGAGAGGGACAGGACAAGAGGGAATGGCTTCAGACTGCCAGGGAGCAGGTCTTGATTGAATACTAGGAAGAAATTCTTTACTGTGAGGGTGGTAGGGCATTGAAACTTCTCCGGAAGGGTTCAAGGCCAGGCTGGTCTGGGCTTTGAGCAGCCTGGTCTGGTGGAAGGTGTCCCTGCCCATGGTGGGAGGGTGGAATGGGATGGTCTAAAATGTACCTTCAATTTTGGCTTCACAGTGGATGAGAGAAGAAAAACAGTGCACTGCCCTGGAAGATGAAAATCTGCTTTCCTGGCTGCTGAGCTGCTTTTCTCCATAGTGCCTGTGTGCACCAAGATCTTACCAGGAAAAAGGAATTACATGGACTCACAGTGGGATTTTCCGTTCCCATGGAAGTAAGCTCATTAACTTCCCGGGTGTTTAGACAAAAACAGCCCTCATGACCATGCATTATAAACAACACAAAACAAAGAATGGCCACCTTTTTGACTTAGAAAAAGGTTTCAAAGGGAAAGCATTCAGTGCTTATTCACAGAAATGCAGAGTAATCTTAAAGCCTTTTGTTTTGTATTGAAACAACTGAAACCGACAGCATCCGATTTGCAGGATATTTCACAGTGAAACTAAACTGGTTTTAGCAAAGAAAGTGATCATACCATCAGAATGGCATGGGTTGGAAGGGACCTTTGAGATCATCTTCAAGCCCCTGCCATAGGCAAGGATGTCACTCACGGGATCAGGTTGCTCAGAGCCCCATCCAACCTGGCTTTGAACACTTCCAGGGATAGGGCAGCCACCATTTGTCTGGGCAACCTGTCCCTGTGTTTTACCATGCTCTGAGTAAAGAATTTCTTCTGAACATCTCATCTAAACTTGCTCTCTGTCAGTTTAAAACCACCTTCCCTTGTCCTGTCACTGTACAAAAAAAAGTCCCTCTCCCTTCTTTTTTATCAGCCCCCTTAAGGTACTGGAAGGTGCTCTAAGATTTTCCCAGAGCCTTCCCTTCTCCAGGCTGAACAACCCCAGCTCTCTCTCTCTCATCCTGACTGACAGATATGAACAGAAAAACACACATGCACACATGGATTCATGCACATAGTACCTAATCCTGTTAGTACTTTGCCCTTCAGCTCCAAGAAAATGGAAGGAAAGGCTGACTGTGTGTTAACTTCCTGCACTTTCATTCCTCTTCATAGCTGGAGTAATCTTTACTTTTATCCCTGACTGTAATAATTTCTGTGAGTTTTTTCCACATTCTAAGTTCAGGATTTTTTTTAGTGTTGCTGATTGCCCAGATTCCAGGTGTATATGTGTGTGCATACATGTCTGTGTATGCTCTAGCAAAAAAAATGAATGTTAAGTTCACCTAAAAACACCACCCACAACAGAAAATTGAATAGAAACTGCCACACCAAAATGTCAGCAGGTTCTAAAATTCTGTATATCCACAATTTTAGAAAAGAAATTTTAAGGTGATAGCCTTTCCTCACCTACATTTTTCAACAGTTGTATGAGACTCAAATTTTGCTTTATCCCTGTGAGAATGAAGGACAGAAATGTCTCTGCCTTTGGGTACTCCTGAATGCTGTCACACTGGTTCCTTTAATTCCACAAGTGAGTGGAGTGAAGGAGAGTGAAGGAGAACAGTTTAGTACTCTGTACAATATTCCTTCTGGCTTTGGATTTATATGATTAAATATAAAAACTCAAACATAGATGTTGCCTTAAACCCTGAGTAAGGATTTGAACCAGATTCCTGCCATAAACCAGGAGGAGATGATCATTTAATGCAGGAGAGATCACCATTTAATCTGCTTTGTAGTTGCTTCACTGTTCCAAAAGTGTAAATGTCTGCTGAGACAGACATGAAACAGGCACAGTCCCATTGCTAGATAGCAAAGACAGGAAAGAGAGGCAGTGTACTCAAATTCTGGTCTTTTCATCAATAGATATTTAAGTATTCATTGAAAGTGGAAAAGATGTAAGGAAAAGAAATTGATTTCTCCCTCTCTCTCCCATGTCTGAGCTGATGTGAGTTCCCTTTACAAAACTGAGCATTGTTCTGTCTCTGAGATAATTTTATTAGATTTAAGGTAATAAGGCTGCTCTTTAGTTTCTCTTCAGATCAAAATCAAGAAGTGTGTTAGAGATGTGTTAGAGATAGAAAATGTTTCCTGGTGATCTGTTGGATAACCTGGGACATGAAAAATCTGCTTCTCTATGGCAGATATCAAACCCAGATGTGCCATGGAGGAGGTGGCTCAGCCAGACACTGAGCAAAGGGCATGAGGAAACTCAGTTTTCCATATAACATCACCTCGTTACAAACAGCAAAACAATAAATATTTAATCCAAATCCAGCCTGGAAAATTGGCTCTCCAATTATCTCTGGAAAATTGGTGAGTTTAAGTGCATGTCAAGCTACTGTGATATGCTTTGTTTATATTAAACAATAAACTATACCAACCCTTTTTGACCCAGGAGAAACAGATGTAAATTAATATATGCCTAACTCGAGATTAGCATCTGCTGCTGCCCACAAAAACTCTTGATTAAAAGCCACCAGTAAGCAGTTCACAGTAAATACAGTGGAAAATTATCCAGAACCAAATAAGAAAATCTGAAACTATTACTAGCAGTAGACGGTAGAGAAACATAAAAAATAAAAAAATTTAAAAA
>WEIU01016754.1:251085-269127 GCA_013389925.1 Aegithalos caudatus
AAAAAAAAAGCAAAACTGGCTATTAAAATATATTTTGCACTGATAAAATTAGCCTTAATGAACTATAAAATAAATAAGCCTTAATGAACTATAGCAGCCACTTGCAATTATTTCTGTACTAATAAGCTTGGAGAATATATTTGCCATATACTGGTCATTAACAAGATATTCTTTGAAATATGTAATTCAGTAAAGAAGTTGCTACAAATTAAAGGGATTCCAGGAAATTTTTGTGCCTATCACTCTATATTTGAGTGTCAGAAGAGAAGATTTGCTAGGCCAGTGAGTACCCAAATTTTTTAAACAAGCTGAAATGGAGGCTTTATTGCTCCTCTCTTGCATTACATTTCTTCTCTATTGTCTTTTCAATATTGTGCTCTGGAAAAAATGTAAATAAACATTGGTCATTGGGATCTGCCTAGTAAGAACATTTAATAGGAGCCCTTAATTGCATGTTGTAAACATAATATAAATGGCAGTTGTAAAACCGAGAACAATTTTGTTCCAAATAATCAACAAGAATGCCTCTTCATAGAGCAAACTCTTACAAGGCACAGTACTATACATAAAAAAAAACACAAAAGACAAAAAAAAAAAAAAAAAAAACACACAAAAAAAAAAAAAAAACCACAAAAAAACCAAAAAAACACAAAACAAAACAAAACAAAAAAAAACAAAAAAAACCAAAAAAAACCCCAAAACAAAACAACAACAACAAAAACAAAGCAAAAACAAACAACCCCCACCAACCCTTGCAGGAATTGAAAGAGAGGAAATTCTATTTTTGGCTTAAGAAAGAAACTCTTGCTAATTGGATAGGACTTTATGAAAAAGCAGACACCTTGAAATTATTCCACTGACAATACAGCTTTTTTAAACAAAATAAATATCTGAAGAGCAGGCAGACAATGAAAAGGGATCAAATGATTGGTGTTTAATGAGTTACTGCTCGGCTGAGAGGCAGTAATGGCTGGGATGTTATTCTTGGCAAGTTTTGATGGCATGACATCAGGACTAATGCATTTCACTCTGCACTCTCAGCAGGCTGTGCATGGGCAGCCAGGGCAGATCAGCTAACAAGAGGTAATTCAATCAGCCTCAGTAATGTGCAAATTGAGGTGATCTTCCTCCACTCCACCTCACTCAAGAGCTTCTCTCACCTTCTGGGCTGGGATGATGAGATCCATGTGAGGTGCACAGCTGTAAACGTGGTGGCTCTTTGTACAGCCCCACAAATGCAGTAATTTCTGGTGACCTACTTGTGAGAGGAATTAAATGGTTTATGGATATAAAGCAACACTGTAATGTGGAAAAAAAAAAATCCCATTTCAGTGTCAAAATATGGCTGTTGAGGAATTAGGAATCTGTCAAAGCTCAAGCAACATCCATACCAAACTGAAAAGTAAAAAAAGCCATTTCTCCAGCAGTTTTTTAGGAAACACAGAGTACTGGTTACTGAAGTCAAAAGTCTCCTTTTCCAGAAACACCTTAAAAGCCTATTTTGAGAGCTGAAGAACATTCTGTGAGTGATCATTGTGAAGCAGATTCCAACTCCTTTTAAAGCCTAATGAATCTACAAGGAATATTTCAGAAAATTCACCAAGTAGGTTGGAATTATAATTCTCTTTTTAAAGTTGGTTTGAGAATCTCACATCAGAGAGATGATTACAATTAGGAGGTTACTAGGTTCATATTGAACAGACTACATATTACCAAAGATATATATCACCAAAATGTGGACATTTCTAGTTCTACTCGAGGAGGTGGAGAGGTAACAAAGACGTGGTGACCTCTATATTAGAAAGGATGCAGTAAAATGTGATTTTTAGAATTTTTATCTTATTTTTATATTTATAACTTTTATAACATTGTGGGTTTTTTATTTCCTAGGAAGAAAAGGAGGCCATGGAGCAGCCTTGAAGAAGCCCTGATTTCACTCTCAGTTTTAAAGGATAACTCCCACATGATTGTGGTTGTTTGGAAAGAGTCAGTGGCTGCAAAGAAGAATTTAACAACCTGCAGCACATCATGGGATCAGGCCATGTCCCAAAACAAAGGCTGACCACTACCAGGGCTTTGGAGGAAATGGGTGGGACAGAGCACAGCAATTCAAAGAGTACCTTTAAGAACTTGCAGTGATTTTCCTCTGACCCTGAAAAGCTTTCCAGCCTGTTGAACATCCCCAAAACAGCACTCGAACTTTGGCACTGAAGAAACAGAACAATCTCCCCATCTACCTCACTCTGAGAGGCACAACACCAGACACACTGTCCCCTCAAACACCTTTCTTCATGAAGAGATAATCATGGGTGTATTGACATTTTTAAGGCTCTGCTCTGCATGGACATGAGATTTTCTAGCTAAAATCACAAAATATTTATTCTTTAGCAGACTTTTACCAAAGAAAACCACCCTGTGCTGATTACCAGGTTTTCTTCCAGACAACACAGATCCAAAATTACCTTGTTTTGATACCAAGGATGACATTCAAGTAGCATTTTCAAGCAGCTTGGATACCGGTGAGAATCAGACCCTATCATGTAGGGAATGGCTCTGATGAACTTTGTGCTGCCCTATTCCCAGGAAAACCTCTGAGAATCTGTGGTGAGTTGACCTTGGCTGGACACCAGGTGATCACCAAGTTGCTCTATCCCTCTCCTTCTCAGAAGGATTGCAGCAGTGGGGGTGGAGAAAATAAAATGGAAGAAAAAAAAATTGGACAAGGTAAAGGCAGTTTAATAAGGCTGCATATGGAAGCAAAGGAAAGCAAGAGATTTTATTCTCTACTTTCCATCTACAGGTAATATCCAGTCAGTTGAGATAGCTGGAATGATGGTAAAACATACAGAATTTGTGGTATTTGATGGATCAATACAGGCTAGAACAGAACTGGCCACCCCTGTTCCCCCAAACACCAAGCTCTGCACCCAGTGGCAGCAACCTCACCCATGCCCCCATCATTCCCAGGCCAAGAGGAATTGGTCTCCATAGAGGAACTCACTGCTTTAGCTTTATAAAAAAAAAAAAACAAACAAAACCCACTACACCTTCCCAAGCTGCACTCACTCCACACTCCATGGGCACCATGATGATTGAGGGACTCCCTTGTGCTGATCTTTGCTCACAACAGTGCAAGCTCACTGCATTTTTGAGTCTCAATGAGACAGATAATTCCAGATGAAAATATCAGCTGATAGTGGTGCAGTGACGTGAGAGCAGTTTCTGACTCTGTGTTGCTCCTATGAAGAGTTTAATCCTCCCTTCTCCTGGGGCTACTGATTTATGCCTCAGAGAACCCTCCTGAGCCATTAATCACTGCAACTGCTCCCTGAGCTGAGCACCAACTGCTCCCTCAGACATCACTGCTCCTGAGGAATTGAGATTATCCATAGGGAAGAGGTCATTTGGCACTGACTCATTCAAATATTCTAGATTTATAACAATATTTTCCAAGTTGAAACTGAAATTTTAGTAATTTAAAGCCACACTTGGGCTGGTGTTGTCCACAATTCCAGCAGAAATATCAGCTTTTCACATGTTATTTCCTTAAACATCTGTGAATGGGCAGTAAGTGAAAGAAAAACCACTGGTCTGAACCAGTGCATCCATTTTTGTGCTGTTTCACAGTTCAAGCTGAATGTGCTGAACATCACCCTCTTCTGCCAGGTCCTTAGAGGTGTGTCAGGATGGTTTAAGTTTAAAGGAGTCACAAGGCATAAATAATTAGTGTCTTCAGAGGGCTTTGGGAAGTTCAGATCAGAGGCTTGGCATCCATCAGAAGGGTCAGCATTGTGCATTCAGTGGGAGCATCCCACTTTCCTACTGATGGCAAAGAAACCTGAGATGGGATGAAGAAAGCTGCTGGCTGTTACAAAGTCCTACTGACTTTGGAATCAAATCAATGATCTCAAGTTAATTGAGCTGCAGGAACTGTCTGCATATCAGCTCTTAAGCAAAGGTAATGTGATACATCCTCCCTTCACTCTCTCACAGAGTTAATGACCTGGCATTGTGTGATACTTATAAAGGTCAAGGACCGTAAAATGGGCAACAATCATAATCTGAAATGCATTAAAACACAGTAACCTGATTGTGTGATGTCCCATCAAAACATTAATCTGTTGGAAGGTTTGTCTCAATAGTAAAAACTCAGAGAAATTCTTAGAAAGGAATCTGCCTATTTCCTGGCACTTCTGCCTTTCTTGCCTGGTTATTTTGAGGGATTTTTTTATTTTTTTAATACAAAGCAGACTCTTATCTCTTAAAATTTCTTTTTCTACTAGTAATCATTGCTCTCTTCTGCACATTTGTGGCAGCACATTTTTATTGTGCTGTCAGGGAAATAATTTAGCAGAGAGAAGTGGAGATGTGGCCATTGGAATTGGGAAAGTCTTAAAGAATACAAATGTTAGCCTAATTTAAGAAATTGGGCCAAATCATAAACCCAAGCCCATTATATATTATTCAGGGAAAATTCAGATCCCATTTTTGACTCACTTAAATTTGAAACAAAAAGTTACTGCAGAATCAGGATCTACCTCAGTCTTCTTGTCAGAACAAAAATTGAGCAGGGGTGCCAGGATCTGAGCAATTAATTACAGGCTAAAAGACAAGAACTGAAATGACAAGAATTGACACCTGACTCTAAATGTAGGAATTTTTTTCAAAGTAATAGGATACAGGGGAAAAAAAATATTACAGAGCTATTGATTCCTGATGGTGCTGCACAGCAAACACGGCAGCAGTGCCACAGCCAGTGCAGAGGGTGAATTATTTTAGGATTTCAATGACAGCTGCCAAAAATATTATGACCCTTAAAGAGCTTGAAAGATTGATACAAGGTTGAAAACTCAGCCACTCACATATTAAGCCACATATAGATGTGTGGTGAAAACAGAGACACCAAGAGAAGCCCTGGGATAACAATTTAAAAAGGAAAAGCAATACAATGAAACAAAACTCTCTGTGCTTTGCCTTTATTTACAAAGTTCTTAAGGTTAAATTATTTCTCTGTTTAACACTGAGTAGGAACTGCTGTGCTTTAGCAAACTGACATGGCCAGGGAGAGATGCACCAGGCAAATGTCAGAATTTCTGCTGTGTGTGTCAGAAGAGGGTGCCCAGACTTGTCTCCTGCTTGGAAGGAACAACAGAGGCACAAATGCCAAGTGTCACAAAGCCACTTGTCAATCTTTCCCTCTCTGCCATCCCAGCCCTCGTGACCCTGACACACAGGGGCTGTGACTGCATTTGTTGGTGGCAAGAGGAACAGCACACAGACACAGTGTAGTGCACGAGGTACCAAAATAATCCAGCCAACTCAAAAAGCATAAGGTCTGAGAGAAAAACAAACAGTGAGGATGGGCTTGTGCTACACCAAGGATGATGTAAAATCAGCTGTCTGAACCTCATCCTCATTGATCAGGTTACATAAAACACTTAACCACATTAGAAACCCATAAATGAATTATGCAAGGAAAGCTGTAACTGCAAGGGAAGGGAAAAATAATCCAAACTAAACCAATATTTTCTATTTTTTTATGACAATTCAATTTAAATCCAAAACAAGACAGTTGCATATTTGGGAAATGCATACTTGGAGCCTGATTATAACTTTTTTAGATGGACTACAGCCCAATTAAAGAGACACTGTCCAAGATGTTAAGTGAGATATTAGAAAGAAAATCTTTACTGTGAGGATGGTGAGGACCTGGCACAGGTTGCTCAGAGAAGCTGTGGCTGCCCCATCCCTGGAAATTTCAAGACCAGGTTGGATGTGGTTTGGAGCAACCTGGGATAGTGGAAGGTGTCCATGCCCATGACAGGAGATTGGAACTGGGTGATTTGGAAGGTGCCATCTAAACACAGACCATTCTATGATTCTAAGGATTTTATGCCTGTACATTCAAGATTGGATGGAGACTGTAATCAGAGTGCAACTCCTCACTCAGGATAGTTAATATTTTAGAAGTTGATGATGGTTCAAAATCCAAACGGTCAAATTATCAAAAAAAGAATGAATCAATGTCCGTTAAAGATTTAATAACTTGTCTCCTGTATCAGGAAGGCTTTAAACTTCAAGCTACTGAATTCTGGGAAATCTGAGGAGTCACAGCTCACAGGATTTAAGGAATCTATATGGCAAAGTCTGTGTGCTCAGTCCAGTAATCTTTGGCTGACAGAAATTTGTCTTGGTAATGGTGAAGGCACCCTCTGCTGCAACAACTTCTTCCAAAAACAGGGCTCAGTCAAGTCATCATTCATTCTCTCTTTATTTGGCTAATGGCATTGAGATGCTGAAGTTGTCATTGGAAACTGTATTTTCCAGCTGTCACATACATGCAACATCTTTCTCAAAGTTTGCCACCTCTATTTTCCTATAAAGAAAGCTTAAAACTTAGGATAACAACAGTCTTGATTGTCACATGGGATAAGTGTGCACTCATGCAAATGAGTCAAAAGAAGGGCACAGAAGGTCTGTCTAGCTGAAATACTGACACTACCCAAAGCTGTTGTTAACAAAAAAAAACTTCTTTCAGACTGTTCCTGCAATACTGTCCTTTTAAATGGGCACTGATGTTGATGGAACAACGAAAAAGAGCAGCTGCAGTGTTGCTCCAAGATGTGCACAATGTGACCCAGAAGTTCCTGGGCTATTTTCCTAAAGTGTCAGCAAACAAATGTACAGACACAAGTCCTCAGGAGTTTCTCTGCATTCTCTCTGGATGCTTTTCCTCTCTCTCTGCCAGACAAAACTGCCCCAAGGGAGCAGTGACACACTTATG
Organism: Aegithalos caudatus; assembly: GCA_013389925.1. Taxonomy (NCBI): domain Eukaryota; kingdom Metazoa; phylum Chordata; class Aves; order Passeriformes; family Aegithalidae; genus Aegithalos; species Aegithalos caudatus. The sequence goes on from WEIU01016754.1 coordinate 257,870, forward strand.
GCAGGCAAAAGTCAGGGCTGGGAGCTCTCCTGAACAGCTGCTCTCTCTCCCTGCACGCAGAGCCAGCAGCCAGTGATGGCACAACTGCCTGGGAAACTCACAGGGAAAACTGCTTTAGACTTTGCAGGATTCATCAGGTGATCTCCCTTATGGAAGGAATGGGCTTGTCTGTGTCCAAGCCATGTCCAGTTCATGGTGTGGGGAAAAAATTCTTCTTTTGAGAAGAACTGTGGATTCAGTATCATTATTGCAAAAGCAGAAAACATCAACCAATTTTAAAAAAAATTAAAAGTAAGGATATTTTATATGCTAATGATCAAAACAATAAATACTGATCGTATTATTAATTAACTAATCATACATATTAATGGCATAATTTCTTTAATTCACTGAATAGTGACTTTCTTATTTCTTAGCAACAGTCATGAAAACTAAAGAAGCCTAACAAATATCCTGCAAATAGGATTTAAACCACTGGAATGGAGTGGCTGGGGGTTTTTCTTTAGTCTCCTTACTAATCCAGCATGGAACAAACATTCTGAGGAGATGTTATGTGGAAGTTCTTGCAAGTCATTACAAAACTTGGGATTTTATTCAGTGATAGATATTATATATCACATATATAATAATATATATTATACATATATATACATTATATATATCATATAATGTATATTATATACATTTTATATATATATATATATTCAGTCATATCTTTTATTCAGTGGTCCTGTGCCAACCAGAGTATTTAGCAATTAGTTCCCTCACTTGTTTTCCCCCCTTTATTTTGTCTGAAGTCTTGCAGAGCTGTTACACATTAAACCCCAGCTGTTCCCTATCTCCCTAAAGTGTGTAAGGGAGCTTTATATGAACCTGTTTCTTGATGTAGTCTTTATATCCACTGATATTTTAAAAACCGTGGATTTAAAAAAACTGTAAAATTCAGAATAGAATTTCATCTCTCACTATGGACGCAAAAACTCTGAAAACATCCTGGTTTAGAAATCCTCAAAGCATAAATATGAAATCTGCTGCACACCACTAGGGCTAACCCAGATTAAGAACCATTTATAAAGATCAGAAATCATCATTATGCCAGTATAACTCAATGCAGGTCCTGCCTCCAGTTCTACTGCTGCAGAATAACTCTTGTTTTAGAAGCTCAATAATTAGTTTCACAACTGATGATGAAAAGTAGAGCATGATATTTTTCCTGGGGCTTTCATTAGTATCTCTAGGTTCACTTCCCTCAAGACATGGATCTCATAACAGGAGATTAATTTTAGTTTTCCAATGGAGCTTTGTTGTAAGAATATTTTGTTCTCTGACTTTCTCCACTAAAGGGATTTTGATTAAATGTGTCTAGATGTAGTTAACTGATGGTAAGATTTGTAATTTCCAGTAGATATATTTAACTATACTAAAAGAAATTGTGTTATATTACAGATTATTCTGATGGAACACATTTCCAAACTAATGCAAAGCAAGAGCAGAGTAGTGCATTTAAAATTATTTTAGTTGTTGTAGATTTAAATTATCAGGACAGATCCCTGTTTGCACCCATAAACAGTGTCTCTTCTATAAAAATGGGATTAAAATACATAGAAATGATAGATAGATATGCTGTAAGAACCTTGATGTTCAGTCAATTAAAGGTCCATTTCACTAATAACAACCTTGCCTCAGGGCTGGCCAAACACCTAAGTAAGGATGCAAGTGTAGCAAAATATTTCAATCTATTTCTCCTAGAAAGGATGTAGGGCTTGTGATCATCCTCATATCAGTGAGATGGTTCTTGACATCCTTCAATATTTTTATTCTTTTTTTGATTTGTACAATTCCTTCTTGTACCCAAATTCTGACAGCCACAATGTCATGGCAGAAGTGCCAAAGCTTAAGAAGTGTGAAGAATCATCTTTCTATGATGGCTTTGAACCAATCCCTTTTAGCTCCCAGTGGAAAGAAGGCACTTTAGGAGCCTCATCCTCACATGGAAGGAGAGCATTTTCAAGTAACACTGAACCCTTGTTAAACAAAAGAATTAACAAATTCTCTCAATCCTTTGTGCTTTCCCAAGGGTGATTTCACAGGAGATTTGCTGTCTGCAGGAAAAGTCCCATTGCTGCTTTTGGGTTCTGGCTTTACCAGATGGGATCTCTGCCCTGGCAGCAGGCACACAGCCCCACTTTGGGAGGGTAGAAAATCTGTAAATCTGATATTCTCTCCTTGAAGAATGGCCTGGAAACCTTCTAAAGAAGGAGACATCCAGATATGCTTTGCATCAGAAAGAGAATATCACAAATAATTAATGAGATATTCTCCCAGGGCAATTAGGGAAAAGAAAGGATTTTTTTTTTTGTTGTTGTTTTTTTGTTTTTTTTGTGTTATACTTGACATTTAAAGCACATTTTGTTTTCAAAGTAAACATGCTATAGGTAAAACTTCACTAATAGGATGAAGTTGCTTTGATATCTCACCTATACACCTAAGATTACAGCCCAATCCTCCTAATAGAGACCAATTTTCCTTCTAGGTGTAGATCCAGAGCAAAGATCACCAAAAATCCATTTTTATTTTTCATCTCTCTGAAATCTCCAATTGTTTTTCTTTCTGCTCCTCAGGAGCATCTCTGGAACATCTCAGAAGATAAAAGCACTTGGGAACACCTCGGGGGTGTTGGATTGCCCCTGACCCTACTCCAGCCTGGAGTCTTTAAAACTGCTTCTGCATCTCTAACTCCTAATCCTAATAATTAGGATCCATTAGCAAGCATTACTATGAGTTTTATGTAAAATCAAACACGACACAAACAGCAGAGGAAATGTTGTTTTGTTGCAATATCACCTCGGCTCAATTTAAAGGATCCATTAAGAATATTTCTAATACCCCTTAAAAGAAAATATTTTAGTATGCCAAACCTGACTCTGCAGGTGAAGATTTTTTTTTTTTCTTACCATGATCAGCTTCCTAAACTGTCTTTCAGGCACCTTACAGGGTATGATGAAAGCCTTGGATAAAGGGTTTTACCTGAGCAAACCTCAGCCAGGTCAGCGCTTGACGGAGACGGCGATGATTATGACAATGAGCAGCAGAACAGCCAAAGCAATGGAGAGGAGGCAGCACTTCATCTTCCTGGCTCGTAGCTGAGAGGAGAAAGACAAAGAAATTAATTCATGGAGATTAAATCCATAAAGAACTTTTTTTTTGTTTGTTTTTGTTTGTTTGTTTGTTTGTTTGTTTGTTTTTTTTTTTTTTTTTTTTTTTTTTTTTTTTTTTTTTTTTTTTTTTTTTTTTTTTTGTTTTGTTTTGTTTTGTTTTGTTTTTTGTTTTTTGTTTAAAGAATGGTTTGGAACAAGCCAGAGCAATGTAGAGAATTTCTCTATCTTTTTGGACTGGATTATCCTTCTGGATAGTCCAGATTTCTCCTCCTGGATACAATCCCCTTTTTCTACACTACTTTCTTCCTGCTTAAATCATTTAAATCATACTAAATTTCCAGGCTCTGCTTGGAGGGCTGAACTTGGGTAAAGCCACTCCATTTGGTTTTGGACTGAGGATGTGGGAGCTGCATCTGGCTGCCAGGAAAAAATTGTCCCCAGTAAGAGAAAGAGTCCCCTCTCCACTCTGATGTGCAATGAAATTGAGACAAGCACTGACATGGGCTGTTCACAGGGCAGGCAAATGTGCTTCCAGTGTAAACCACCCTGATCTCATTCACTTTCAGATATGGTAAAAGAGATTCTACGGAGTTTTAATTTTGATGTCTGTTTCTACTTCAACCCATCAGTCTTCCTAGTGATCTCCATCGAGGTGGTGTTGTTTCTTCCTATTTAGAATCTTTCCAGATAATTCAATTCCCCTTCCTCCTTTTTAGATGGATTAAAAGAAGGGTGTTTCCACGATCCTGCAGTGTAAGTAGTCCTGGTATCCAATACACACACAAAAAAAGTGACTTCAGTGAAATCCTTAACTTGGACATTTTTCCTTGAGACCACATCAACCAGTCCTCCAGCCACCAGAGTTGATAACAAAATCCTGATGTGACAAACCAGTTGCTTTATTCCAGAATACTTTACCTTCCTTACAACTGAAACAACATTCTCACAGGAGAGATGATGTTAATATTACTGCTGTTGTCCACCTTTCCTTTCCTTTCCTTTCCTTTCCTTTCCTTTCCTTTCCTTTCCTTTCCTTTCCTTTCCTTTCCTTTCCTTTCCTTTCCTTTCCTTTCCTTTCCTTTCGACTGTTTTATATCACTCTGCACTGCACTTTCTTTCCCACAGAGCCATTGTTCCCCAGCTGTTCTGTTCTGTGGATGTTTTGGTCTCTTACACTGCAAAGGACAGTAAATCCAATTGATGCTCCAAAATCCTGTCCTTCATTCCCTCTCAGTGCCCAAACAAGCTGGAGAAGCACTTCCAGAAGGGAACAGTGATGCATGGCCTGTCCTCTCTTCCAGAATGAACCACCAATAAAGCTGGTGGTTTTATCTAAGTGTAGCTTTCCAGATTATTATTTTTTTCACCTTAAAATGCTGTACTGTCCTGCCTACCAGGCAGACAATCAGTGAATCATCATGGCTCTCCATCAGCTTTAGAATCACTCAGAGAGCTTTTCTTTGATTTGGAAGAGAAAAAAGAAAAAAAAAAAAAAGGTGTTTTAAATATATCATTCCATGTGCATTTGTGAATAGGGATCTTCGTCAGGCATGCTAGGAGGGAGTGTGTGAGGGGACACTATTCCTCTTCCCAAAACCCTGCTTTGGAGAACAGATTTGTTCATGCTCTCCCATCAGTTTACTGTGACTCTGTGGGGAAGAATATCAGTGAGCAAAGGCCCACAGAAATTATGATGATGGTGGTGAGACCCTGGCACAGGCTTCCCAGAGAAGCTGTGGCTGCCCCGTCCCTGGAAGGGTCCCAGGCCAGCTTGGATGGGGTTTGGAGCAACCTAGGACAGTGGAAGGTGTCCCTGCCCATGGCATAGGGTGGGTGAGATGATCTTTAAGGTCTCTTCCAACCTAAAACATTTTATGATTCTCTGATTCTCTTTAATTTTTGTTGTTTTGGGTTTTTTTCAAACACAAAAGGATGTTTCTTCATAGCGGATCCTCACCTGACATTTTAATTTCTTCAGAAGTAACTGCAATGCATCATGAGACTTGCTACTGCTTCCCCTTTAATTTTAACCTTCATTAATTCCAAGTCAAACCAGGAAACCTCTGCTTCAAACTGCAGACTTTCAGAGGCACTTGGATGTCCTTGTCCACTTCTAAAACGTCAGAGCCTGTGTTTGGTCAGCAGAGGATGCTAATGGGTCATTTAGCTTCCAGCAGAATTCTCAAATAGTCCCATAAAGAGCTTCAAATAATGCACAGTTATCACTTAATGTGGCTTTTCCATTATTCCCTTTGCAGAGAGATTCCCTTCTTTTCCTCTTTCCAGCATCACAAACTCCAAGTCACTCTTACTTTGCATTTGAATAGCCTCTCCTTCCTTCCCTTTTTCCTTGCTTCTAACCAACTAAACCATAAACAGACTGAGACTGATCAGAGGACAGGAGAGATGCAGCCCAGCCTGAATCTTGGGATTTGGTTCACATTTTATGAGCTTGTCCTGGTTGACAAGTCAGGGTAATGTTTCCTGCTCTTTAAAATATCTGCTAGCATATTCAGTATAAGTCCTTCACAGCCATAAAAAACATGGCAGGATTCTCCTTTTATTCCTAGTTTTGGTTTGTTTGTTTCAGATTTTCTTTTTTCTTATTTTAGATTTCAACAAGGAAAATATTGAATTCTTTGAGTTGCTTTAGTCTCCAGCATAAATCTGTACATGCTGGTGGAGCAGTAAAAGCAGCTTCTGATCCCTTCCTGGACACACCATTTTCCCTACAGATCCTGAGGAGGAGTGGCAAGATCCCAGCACCCCAGGATTTTGTCATTTGGTTAGAAAAATATTGATATATGAGCAATAGCAGCACATCCCTTCACTGGACAAATGCACACCCTGCTTCAGGAAGGGCCTTGAAAGAATCCCCTCAATGAGACTTGGCACAAAGATTGGATATGATGGCCTTGGAGGCCTTTTCCAAGCTTTATATTCTATGATTTTAGGATACCCCATGGAGCCCACCAAGCCTGGCCTGAGGAGAGGTCCAGCCTGAATTTCTGTGAGCTCCTGGGACCCTTTCCCTGCCTTTATCAGAGGAGAAAGATGCAGGCACAGAATGTGTTGAACAGATTCTCTTCCCCAGACAGGATCTGCAGACTGCGGTATGGGCACCCTCAATTGAATATTACATAAATATACAGCAATACACAACATTAATAATAATATTATATCTAACTAACTCTGCTTATTACCCCTCATTTAAGTTAACAGAGTTTGATTTCCAAACTGAGATTACAAAAGGTGTCTTAGTGTCCCATTGCCATTCTTGAAGGAAATTTAAAGACAAAAATAAACACACCCCTTTTAATGAGTTTTCCAAAGAGGTTTTTAAGAACCCTGAGGTAACACTGAAAGCAGTTACCTCAGAAATTCAAGCACTGAGCAGCAAAGAAATTCCAGAATTTGTGTTTTCCATGTATGCATATACAGGGAGCAATCTTTGCCCTCCCTCTAAAGTTGGATTTCTGCCTTATTCAGTAAGGGAATAATTATTATGCTGCATGCATCATACACATTTAGAAATTTCACTTATCTACTCAAGTTTTCTCAGGACATCTATGGAAAGTCATGTTCACATAAGACCACGCAAAGCTCTCACTTAATGTAAAGATCCTAATTTTTTTCTTGGGGTTTCCACGACAGCAGAATCTTATAATTAATGCTTTCCATCTCAAACATCAATGCAACAACTGGGTTATATCAGTTTAAGTGGAGAAAGTAGAGGCACATTCCATGGGTGAAAGTACAGCTGATCTCAAGAGAGTTCCAATTTTCCCAAGGAATTAAAAAAAAAAAAAAAAAAAAAAAAAAAAAAAAAAAACAAAGCAAAAAAAAAAAAAAAGCAAACGTGATTCATCATGCATCAAAGTTAATCTAAATTTAAAAGGAAATAGAGAACTGTTTCCAAACCTGTAACAGGATTTCTCACTAGGACAAGTTCCTTACTGCCCCGAGACAGACACTACAAGCTTTCTGCCATAATTTTAGTAGTCTCAAAATAACAGAACCACAGCCACAGAAAAGTTGAGGAAAAATAAAATAAAAAAACAAACAAAACAACCCACAAAAATCCAAACCACCTGTAAAATGATTCATTTATGTTACAGCATAATCCTTTGCATTTTTGCAGCATTTCCCACATATCCACGTATATGCAGTGGATTTCACCCATCTTTTCCCAGCTCTTTCTCCTCTCAGCTGCTGAGGACCCTTCTCTCTCACTGTGAATTATCCCTATTCCCTATCTTCCCTGGCTTCCCTGGGAACTCTGAGGTAATGTGACCTCCTCTTAATTCCAGCAACTACAGCTATGACTGCTCACAGGAGCAATTTTAAAACCATTTTCCCTGAATCTTCCACCTGTGCTTTGAGTTAGATGTTTGCAGACAAGACAAACCCAAGATCATTGGCACAGTGGATGGATCAACAGCTGAAGGACATTTTTGGTACAAACTAAATTTGGAAGGTCTTCACCTCAACTTCAAAAAGTATCCAGAAACCCTGAGGTAATAACTGTTTTGTTGGGTTTTTTTGCCAGAGACCTGGAGGTTTTGCCAAACACTCCTGGAGGTCACAAAAATCTATGGCTGTTTTCTCCATTTTTTCCTGTTAAATTGCAAAACTCTATCCATATACAGGAGCTGCTGGAATTTAACAAAACATCCCAAAAACCCTGTTTCTCCCAGGGAAAACTATCCTGGAACTCCACCTTGGAAAGCACTGACTCCCTTTAACTGTCTGTTAAAATAAGTATTTAAATAGAGATAGAGAAATCAACGCAACAAACAATTTCAGGCCGAATTTGGGAAAAGGTCAAAGCTACAAGATTATCTTCTGCTGGAAAATGTATGAGAAATAATTATAAGCCCACTATCTGATTTCATTTTAATTATCTTAGCTTATTCTAAACCTTGAATGCTATGCTGCAGCACTGCTCTGGTTTTACAGCTCTGTTCCTACCTGTTGTAAGTCCATTTCCCATAACACCTAGAATTTGTTGATTAAATTGGAGCTAATCTATTTTCATTGTACACATTTTCCCAAGGTGAAAAGAATGCAACGTGGGACCAAAAAAAAATTCTAATCCTGTAGCAAGATGCAATGGCTTTTTACAGTTATTTTTTCTGGGCTCTCAGGGTTTTTTAGTAAAATAAGTAAAGATATATTTTAATCCTGACAGAGGCTCTTTAAACACACATGTGAAATAGGAGTGAAAAGCAGGGAAGGAATGAGCAAGGCTATTTAGGGACACAGTTGAGAAGCACTTTATATTGACAGGCAAACTGGATGTGACTGAGCCTGGAAGAAACCTTTCCCTCATTGTTTCAGAAAATTAAGCTGCAAGTCATATTTTACAGCCTAGAAGATATTTATTTCTTGGGGGTGAAATGTTGAAAGATATTTTAATTATGTCACAACAGAGAGTTAAGTAATTAAAACCCATTAAAGCCCATTACAGCCCCAGGCCCAGAAAAGTAAGTTTCATCTTGGAAATTCCTAAGCAAACATATTTACAAGGAGGAAAAAAAATGCTTTCTTGCTAAGGATTCGAAAACCAACCGAGGCCAAGCATAAACAATAGAAAAGGGTAAAGGAAAGTGTTTTTTATTGTATTTATATTGAATGGAAACAAACAAAAACAAACTAACAAAAAAGCACTTGATTCACATATAGAAAAGCAGCACTGAAATTCTCTACCCTTTGTGGATTGATTACATTATGGACTGTAAGGCAGGGAGGTTGAGATTTCTCAGCTGCCTCCACAAAGGAGGTGAAAATCCCTAGAAACAGGAATTTTAGTTCAGGCAGGGATTTGTACTAGAACAGCTGCTCTGTTCTGGGAACTTCAGAACATATGACACCACTTCAGAGCAGAGTTACACCCTACAAGTTCATGGGTGGGGAGTTTTCTAGGTCTTCTGCAGGACAAAATTGTGCAGGTTGGTTTCATTAGAAATTAATTAAATTAATCTGTCCAGTATTCCACCTTTATTCCATCATTCCCAGGTCTCAGCACTGGGATAAGGATGATGACAGTAATGAAAGAGTTTTATACTCAAGAGGGTTTACCCGAGACCACCTGACTCTGCCTCTTCCTCCTGCAATTAAATAATAAAAACATTCATAGAGAAATGGGATTGTTAAGGTTGGAAAAGACCTCTAAGATCACCAAGTCCAACCTCCAACCCAGCAAGCACCACCATGTCCACCATTAAACCATTTCCTCAAGTTTTATACCCACAGGTTTTTAAACACTTCCAGGAACACTCACTCCACCTCTTCCCTGGGCAGCCTCTTCCACTTCTTCCAAAGTTTGGGAACGAGGACTAGGAACAGATCTGGAAATACCCTGAGCTCTTCAGTTTGGTTGTATGGGCAAGAATCTGTCTCCTAGTGAAAAAGGACCTTTCTATTATCATTTCTTATGTTATTGTGGTAAGCAAGCAAAAATCTACCCATGTACTCAATGCCAACAGGCTCAATAAGACAATCCATTTTACTTACAGAAATGCTTACCCATATTTCAAACACAATTTTAAAATAAAGAACTAATCATGAAGCATTTTAGAGCAGAGCCAGGACTGAACTTCTGAAAGTACAATTCCAATACTACAGCAAAGAAACCATTGCAGACTAATCTGCTCTGGAAATTTATTTCCTGCAAGCCCATTCAGCAGATAAAAAACAAAAAAATATTAAATTTAGAAACCACACAATAACAGCCTCCAGTTATCAGGTCAGGTCCTTTTAAGGGCCTCTGTTGGGTAATGAAAACCCACCCTGATTAATTTTCAAGTGCTGCTTCCTTTATTGTAAGATTAACAAATCTGTTTGACATAAAATGGTTCATTTTATATGCAAATCTCTGTAGAGAGTTTTGTGACATTAAAGAGGTTCATACAATTTTGTTCACCCTGACCTCAGAGGTCATTTGGAATTTCATGAATGCGTTTGTCTATGCTCTTAATATGCATTTTGAAAGCTAATTTGAGGTCTGCTGGATTGAGAGCCCAGGTTCTTAATTACGTTTGGACGTGTTTATACAGAGATGATATTATGAATCTGAAACTGCTGTCATTCCAGTGGACAAAGGCTGGGGAGTTCTCATAGGAGAGGAAAATAAAATATTGGAGCAACACAGCAGAAAGTGAGACCTTGTAGATGGTTTGGTTACCTCCAAGAATTATGTAAACATACATAGGGGAAAAACACCCTTACACTTGCAAAGTACTAATATTATTATTATTATTATTATTATTAATTTCATATTCCATTTGCATTGCTAAGATCCCTTAGCTAAGCCATACACAATCAGCTCTGATAAGAGAGTAAACATTGTGTTGTTGCAGTGGAAGGGAGGAACGTGACCTTTAACGTGTGTACAAATTAAAATGCACTGACCAAATTTGGTGACCTTTATGGTATGGCTTCCTTATAGAGCTACAATGAATTTGCTATCAAATATCACTGCTTCTGCAGGCAGGCTAGAAAAGGGCAGGAATATTATTAAGCACTTACAGTGTTTTTAAATTAGAACAAAGTAGACAAGTTACATATGAATAAAACACAGAAGATATGAGAGCCACAGGGAAAGGCCAGCCCACAGCAGCAAGGAAATTGATCACTTGGTTTTGACACCTTGTTTTTGGGCTTTTACTTCCATGTCATTTGGACTGATTCCATTCTTTATGACGCTGTGTCTATGTATTTGCTGATTTCCACTAATTCTGTGCAGTTTTCCCATTCCCCATAAGTCTCTTCATGATTCCCTACTCATTAATTTTCTTTGCATACATCCCTGGAAGTGTTCAAGGACAGGTTGGATGGGGCCCTCAGCAACTTTTTCTAGTGGAAAGTGTCCCTGCCCATGACTGAGGAGGTTAAATGGATGAGTTTTAAGGTCTTTTCCAACCCAAACTATTTCATGATTTCACATGTTTCTATGATATATCCCAGCTGAAGCCAAGTGCCATCTACAGGTATGATTCCTCAGCATATCCTACTGCAAGACTGTGTTTTCTGCCACTAAGTTAGCCAGGGACAACCATCCAGGATTGGACTTTCCATGCTTGGAATCTACCCCAAGCT
>WEIU01016754.1:269237-279365 GCA_013389925.1 Aegithalos caudatus
GAAATATTTCCTCTAGTCCCTCCCTGCTTTGGGGGAAAAAAAAAAAATCACAGAATCATTAAGGTTGGAAAAGACCTCCAAGCCCATCAAGTCCAACCTTTGGCCGATCACCACCTTGCCCAATAAATCATATGGAGAAATACCTCATCTACTTGTTTTTTGAGCATTCATGGGTATGTTGAGTCCACCCTGTCCCTGGGCAGCCTGTTCCAATGCTTGACCACTCTTTCAGTGAAGAAATTCTCCCTGATATCCAACCTGAACCTTCCCTGGTGCCACTTGAAGCCATTTTCCCTTGCCTTGTGTAAGAAAGAATGAGGAGAAAGGGGAATGTCCCTTTGATGAGGGTGCTCATCTTGGTGTTTCTGGGAAATTTGGCTCAGTTTAGGAAAGATATGGCTTATCTCAAACCTTGTTCATGTACACTCTTGACTAGTTCAAAATCTGAGATAACTTTCAGCATCTGCCACATCTATCAGGTTGAGGATGGCAGCACAATGCTTTCATGTTGGTTTGCCTAAAAGCTGACAGGGGCTGATGTTGAGCCTGTACACACAGATTTAATTGCTGCATTTCCTACCTTCTGAATGCTTGAATTAGCAATCTTAATATTCCCTTAATACACTTGTTTTTCTAATGGCTGAGACATCATTTGTAATAACACATGATAATGGCTTACATTTCTAGCACGCCTTTCAAGGCAGCAAAACTCCAACGTGATTTACAAATTCACTATAAAGAGGATTATCTTTTTACCAGCTCTGGAATGAAGCCACCTACCTCTGGCAGCTGTTTGAGTTCTACACAGCAGAGCCAGCCAGCAATTTAAAGCAGGTAATGACTGGTGTGTGCACCTGAAACACCAGAGACCACATTTCCCAAATCAGAATTCACCCAGTGTAGCAAAACAAACACTTACACTTTTGCAGAAACCACCTTGAGATGCTTAAAAGCCCCACACAGGCAGATTCAGAGGGAAATTAACTCCCCCAACAATTCAAACCCAGAAACACTGCAAGGGAGCAGAGCAGAGAGAGGATGATTTGACCACATTAAAGCTGTGCACTGCTCGAAGAAAACCTTCCTGCTGAGCTGTGTTGATTAGTTAGATTATATCATTTTATGAATGGGACTACTTGGAAGAATTGGAAATGACAGATTTTGCCTCATTGTGCTGGCAATCTCAGTATTTTTAGCCCATCCAGCCTTTATCAGGTCTGTACATCACCAGTTTCCCTTTCAGGGCAGAAAGTCTTATTTCTTGAACCAGCTCAGTCTCTGCTCCCAAAACCACTTCAGCTCCCCCAGACTGGTTCCTTTTGCCAACAACAACGAGGTCAAACTTTGCAGAATCTTAAAAGAAGCAGAGCCAAGAAAAGCATTTAGTCTGGCTTAACTCCAGTGTATTCTGATGAGACTCTGGTCCGAATAATTTAAGAATTTCTCCTCACTACCCTCTATATAGGTGCAAAAAAGAATATAGATGAAAATTGTAATAAAGATAAAATGTTTTACAAAAGATTTCAACATCAGCCATGAAGGATCTTCTGAACACCCTCAAACAAATGCAAACATCAAATAAAGAAAACAAAGATACTTGCAGGGGGTAGTAAAAAAAGAATCACAGAATCATTTGGGTTGAGAAAGACTTCTAAGACCATCAAGTCCAACAATTAACCCAGCTCTGCCAAGGCCACCACTAAGCCAGGTCCCATTTACATTTTTTAATCCTGCCAGGGATGGTGACTCCAACACTTCACTGGGCAGCCTTTTCCAGGGCTTGACCACCCTTTTAGTGCAGAATTTTTTCCTAATATCCAACCTAAACCTCTGGTGCAAATTGAGGCCATTTCCTCTTGTTGTACAACAACATTGCTCATTCTGGGACTGAAGGAAAAGTTTTCTGTCATCATGACATTGTGTTCTTGAACCCAAACTTGCCTTCAAATCTCACCAGTAATAAAGATAAATTATCTCAGTGCAAGTCTTCAGGCACCAAACAACAATCTGGAAGTCTAAGCTGGTCTGGCCCTACCACCAAAGGTATCTGTGCACTTCAATATAGGTCAGTACATTGCAGTAACTGATACACAAAAAGCTCCTCCCAGCCATAGGAATCACAAGTAAAATCAAATTTTGGAAGGAGTTCCATGAAGTATTGTGCCATTAATGCCTCAGAATGTCAGTGTTAGGAGCAGATAAATCTCCAGAGCAAAAATGTCACAGAACCATAATAGGCAGTGTTTAGTGTCTGTTTTTTCATTAAATTTATTGATATGATTGGATTTTTTTTCTTTACTGTGTCCATTGATTTAATATAGAACATCACTTCCTACAAACTTTGCTCACCACTATCACTGACATCACTCTAATCTTTACTACTATGCTCCCATCATTAACATGCTCCCATCATTAACATGTCAAACAGTGGTTGACAGGCACAAACTACCCTGCATTATTTTGAAGCAACATAGAACAGAGCTGAACTTCTGCTGCACTGAATTTTAAATAGACCTCTAAATATAGCAAATTGTTTTGTTTTTTTCCTGGTACCAAAATCCAAAGAGTGTAGAAAATATTTACAGGCACCCACCATGTCCCTGCTGCTCCTTTGCACCCTGCAGGATACTTGGGAGCAGAGGACTAAGGAAGAGAGAGAAAATTACATGGAGACCAGGCATGAAAACCTTCCTTTTGAAAAGTGACAAGCTCTCTGCTACGAACTCAAGGAATGCAAACCTGACACTTTGCTTAATAGAGACTAAAATCTATTTTACTGCTTCTTAAACCCATGTATACTTTTACAAGTGTGTCTTCACCTGTTCAAAGTAGAGCTGAGACATAAAAGCTGAGAATCTTAAATAATTGCAAAATGACAAAAGGATATTTCCATTTTACTACTTACTCATATGTCTGTCACAAAAAAAAAAAAAAAAAAAAAAAGTGGATAAAGTCACATCTAGTGTAGCACCAGTAAAACTAAGCAGAAATAGAGCCTCCATATCATTTTATTGGGTGGCACAGAATTAAATTTGAGGCAGGTTGCTGTCAAAATATCTGATCTAAGCCTTTGTTTAAACTTCTTCAGGGTTTGAAGAGTATTTTGACTCTCTATTGTTTTTTCATTTTCATTTTTCTGGTGGATTAAGTGTACAAATGGCAGGAGCTAGACCGAGTTGATACTGAATTTCTGACTCCAGGGGAAAGCACCAAGTATTGGAAAACCTTATGTGAGACAGTATTATCCTGAGGTTTGCTGCTCAGGTTAACAGATGGAGATCCAGGGAAAGTCAAAAAGCAGAGTTCAAGACTTGTAAGAAGAGCATTTAAATATAAATACCAAAAAGAAATCTGAAAATAGCAGGCAATGAGGGGAACTGTACAGACAGATATAGCACTGTCCCTCCTTTTCTCATGAAATTGTTATATGGCCATTTATAAGCTATTTAACTTCTTCATTCCTCATTTTCCATGTTATGACACCAGGGATGTGACTTCATTAAATGAATAGAGCAAAAAAAGTGACACCTGTGATGGTGGAGCCATTGTATTCTAAGATCAACATACAAACAGCATTTTTTAAAAACATCCAGTTTTTATAGCGATGTTTTTTTCTTCAGTTTTGTTTTAGGTAAACTGTTTGAGCCATTTCTAACTTAAAACCTTTAAAATCTTCTGGGATGAAAGCGTTTCTCTTTAATTGTGCAGTTACAAAATAGAATTATGGATATGACACTGGAGCTCGCATTACAGAGGAATAAGTTTTTGTCCCTTCCTTTACCTCTCAAACAACCATTCTAAGCTCTTGGCAGCATCCTTAAATACATCCTAAAGTGGAGTTTGGTCTGATCTAAGCTAAGGGGGACAATGAACATGAAAGCTGAGAATGACCAGAGGTCAAAATCTTTCACTGTTCCTCAGTCCCTGGCAATGAGACAGCATTGAGAGCATCCTGAATTATTCACAGCCATCAAAGCTGACAGTTTCCTGCATGTCAAAATCACTGCGTAACTGCAGATTGTAATGGATTCTGAATGAAAGAGATGATTGTAACAAACAATGGAGTATCAGCATTGCTTCACAAACGGCCTTGGGGCCTGACCTTGCTGGTCAGAATCACAGCTCCCGTGTCTAGGCTGAGTCTTGTCAGCTCTGCCAGCACAAAGGGCTCCTTACGTGAAGAGTGTAGGAATAACTCGAGTGTGATAGACAACATAATAGAGCCCTGGGAATGTCACAAAGCACAGTGCCAACAGTCTGTCCTACAGAGCATATCAATCCCTCACAGCAACGAGAGGACAGGCTGGAAAAGAAAGAATTAAATTAAATCACGGGTCTGTAAGGACGGAAGTGAAAACAGCCTTCATGTTTGAGTTTTATCTCATGGCAAGGATGGAAAGGGGCAGAAAGGAATGAAATGTATTAAATCTAACATATCTTTGTGCTTATGGTTTCTGTCATGGTGCCAGTTTGAAGCCAGATTCACATTAGAAAGCTCTTCTACTCCATCCAGTTATGCTGTGTAAGGAGCAAACAACCTGTAAACATTTCCTCCAATTAACAAAACAAATGAGAGATGGGATCCTCCAGAATGGTAGATCCTGGGGTATGCAGACAAAAGGCAACGTGTCACTCAACCATAACTAACTTTTACCCAATAAAAAGAAATTTAAATTACACACCATCTAAAGAAAGTATTCTGTT
This sequence comes from Aegithalos caudatus, assembly GCA_013389925.1. Lineage (NCBI taxonomy): Eukaryota > Metazoa > Chordata > Aves > Passeriformes > Aegithalidae > Aegithalos > Aegithalos caudatus. The sequence goes on from WEIU01016754.1 coordinate 273,942, forward strand.
CTCACAGACAACAAATTAATAAACTGCCAACTAAGTTAAGTTAAAAAGGGTTTTATGTAGTTCAGTTTGCTATGACATGGTTTTCTTAAAATGTGGTGAGTGGTTCTCCTACACTGCTGAGAAGATGAGGACATTAATCACTTTTTAGGATAAGGCTGATCTGAAAATTCTCCCAAAGCCCTAAAAACTGGACTGAATGACTGTTTTGAAGCTCTGAGGAAGTTTCTAAAGTAGTTCTGAGCACTTCCACCTAAACTGAAACCTCCATGGGAGATTATGGCCTGGTGCTATTTGGAGAACAACTCAAAGACAGGCACCTCCAGGGAGGTCCCGCTTATGGAATTTTTTGAGGCTGACATTGAAACCAGATATTTTTGAAGAGTCTGGAGAAGTGAAGGGAACCTCTGAACTTTTTACATGAAGCTGATCAAAGCTTTTAACTCTCCATCCCTTTTCTCCTGGCATCTATGACAAGAGCTTAAGTAGTTGAGCTCCACATGGGGAAAAACCCGTACAGATATCCGTATGGATGTGTGTATATTTTCCCCTCACTGCTTGTCAGAGCCTCTGTACTTAACATATTAATTTACCAAGTTTAACTTTTTAATGCTAGCTCCTTTAAGTCATTAGAGATCCTTTTCTCATTATAATCCTCTTATTTGGTAATCAGTCTGAGCCTGTCTGTATTTTTAAAGAATATTTTAAAGTTTCTGGTGAAGATCAAGGGAAGTTTTCTCTTGCTCTACTTCACAAACTCCAACTTATTATTAGTAAGTGGTTCAGTGCAACACTTAGACCACAGTTGGATTTTTGCACTTCTGTCTCATCCTTTATACAACCACATTATCATAGAATTATTTAAGCTGAAAAAACCCTCAAAGATTGTTGAGTTGCAACCATTATGAATGAAAGTGTTACTTTTAAATGCATTGTGGCTGTTGAAAGCTGACCAGAGGAGAGATGGAGGAATGGAAATAGATATGGCAAAGATGGTGGTAATAGCTTCTGTAATGTGCTTCAACTGGAGAAGCCACCAACAGACCCTTTTCCTTCATGAGTCATTCCTAAAATTGGTCATAAGGCATGTTTTAATGCTCTTGATTATTTGTCATGCAGGACAGTCTTTGCACAAGAGGTCTGAGAAGATGAACTAATCTCAAGGCACCAGGCAGATATTACACCATGAGCAACAAACCCCCTGCCACCTCTGACTCAAGTTTCTATTTCTAAAGACAAATAAATCCACCCCTCACCATTACCACCCTTCCTGCTCTTCACTAGATGTGCTTTAACAGCCAGAGAAATTATGAATTCATAATTACATCATATCCCAGTTCAAAAGTATCAAAGAAATTCCTCATAATCCCTTTGAATCTCAGCAATGGGACATGGCAAAACTAGCTGAAACAAAGGACCACAATAGACTTTGCAGAGGTTTAAAAACTCCCCTACACCCTCTGTGAGCCTTCAAACTGTATTTAAGATAGAACTTCATTTATCCACTTCAAGCAAAATGCTGTAGACAGCAAGCTGTTTATACTTCTCCCTCAAATTTAATGTTCACAGGGGGAGGGGGGGGAAATAAGAAAAGCAGTCAGCATAAGGGCAGCCCCACATCAACTAATCCCTGCAACCAATTAATTAAACAATTATATTAGCCAAGCCTTCACTTCTGACATGGCACAGCTGACATTAATTGGGCCACAATCAAGATAGTAATTCAGTTTAATTGGATTTCCACTGTCAGCAGCTATCAGCTTGTTTCAATATGCTGCTGTCATTTAAAAATAATTAATCATGGATGACTTTATTGGATGGCACTGGTTGACAGCTGATGGTGTGGTGATGCTTGAAGAAGTTGGTGATTGCTGTAGGCCTGGGGAAGGGGAAATCTGGATTCCTTTGGAGAGATTATTGTGCTTCCACTGCGTGTTGACAGCCAAAATGTGCTGCATGAAGTGCTGAGGTGGTGATAAAAAGAGGGGGCTGGAGAAGGAGTGAGCCCTTCCCATGGAAACAGCTCAGCAAAAGGTCAGGGGGATGTGCAAGTTCCACCACCTTCAGGCACTCAGGTATGGTTTGGCCCTTGCTTCAGCAGCACAGGATTCAATAAAGCACCATTCACCTGCTGCAGGAGCAGAAATTCCAGCCTTCACCTGGTGTTGCTTTTCTCCATTCATAATAGGCCATTACTCTGGCTAACATTGGATAATATAATTTATTCAATCCCTTGTTAGAATGTCTGAAGAAATGTCAAGGAACTGAAGGAGCCAAGTCTTTATTTATTAATAACTTGAAGAAAAAAAAAGAAAAAGGAAAAAAAAAAAAAGGTGATGAAGTTGTTGTGAGGAAGTGGAGGGGGGGGAAAGCTAGACATTAAAGTCTAAGCTGAAAATAGTTTAGAGTGTTCCGTGAGGAGTAATAGGAATACATTATGCCTCTGAAGGAAAAAAAATATAAAAAACCAATTTAAACTTGAGGAAAGAAAAAGCTTTAGCACCAAGTTCTATTAGACTACATAATTATTCCCCAAAGGGAAAATATACATATATATTTAAAATTAAAGTACAATTTTAGGTTATTCATGACAGAGTGCTAAAAAATCATACCAGAAGTGGCAACACTACTTTGACAGCTGGACGGAGAAAATTTTCCATCAGAAATATGATGAATTTATTGTGTAAATGCCAGAAACCAGTTCAAGATGGATGCAGTACACAGAATGAAATTTCTAAAGGAAAATTTGACACCATGGCTGGTGAATTTGGCTGCCTCCTTTTAAGCAAAATACTGGACAAGAAATGATCATGCACACTGCTCAGCAGAGCACAAATTCCCACTCTGGAGATATTTTCTTGCTGTCAGCCAGAGAAGTCTGGTGAGGCAGAAGCATCCATTTACCAAAGTTAGGCAGAAGAACCCATTAATTGTGACTTCCCTTCAAAATGGGTCTTGAAGTGCTGTAAGTATAAGACAGCAGGACATGGGAGGTTTTTACCTTCTGGGGGTTTCAATTCAGTGAAATTCTCCAGCATTTTGCCTTCTATGATAGCCAAGACCTGGTTACTTCCTTTACCTTCTTTTCTTGGGAAATTCCTGGGTTTGCAACATGTTTCTCTATTAGGATGCAAATAAGCAGCCTGTTGGAAGCTAGGAAAAAAATCCTTCCTGAAATCCAACATAGCCTGAACAACAGGAAAAACCATCTAATTTTTTTTTTTGCTTTTTTGTGTTTCACATTCACCAGCACATTAAGGGAGGTGATTCTGTCCCTCTGCTCTGGCCCTTGTGAGATCCCACCTGGAACAGTGTCCAGCTCTGGGCTCCTCAACACAAGAAGGATTTGGAGGACTTCTTGGAGTAAGCCCAGAGGAGATCACAAAGATTCCCTGAAGACTGGAGCACCTCTGCTGAGAAGACAGCTTGAGAGAATTTGGGTTATTCAGCTAGGAAAAGGCTTTAGGGAAATTTCATTCCAGTCTATTAAGAGGGACTTTTGAAATGGACAGGTAGATTAGACAAGGGTCTGGTTTTTAACTGAAAAAGGAGATATTTATATATCCTTTACAGTGAGGGTGGTGAGGCCCTGGCACAAGTTGCCCAGAGAAGCTGTGGCTGCCCCATCCCTGGAAGTGTCCAAGGCCAAGTTGGATGGGCCTTGGAGCAACCTGGGATCATGAAAGGTGTCTCTGCTCATGGCAAAAGATGGAACTGGATGATCTTTAAAGTCTCTTCCAACACAAACCATTCTGTGATTCCATGTCTGTGATTCAAACCGTGCAGTACCTGGCTGCCATTTAATAGAAGAATGATTGGGAATGTCAATGAATTGCTTTGCTTACTTCACTGTTGAGGTGTTTGGGGTTTTTCTTAATCCATAATCTTGCTAAATATTATCAAAATACCTTATTAAATTGTGGGTGTAAATTACTTCTCTAACTGGGGAGCTCCTGAATAAATAGCCCAAAATGTTGTTCTACAAGTGAATGTTGCAAGCAGTTGATGCTTATCAGATTATCTGTGGGATCATTGCTGACAGATACAAATTGAATCTGAAGCTACATGTTTTTTAAATCTTTTTTGTCCTTCTACATATATCCTTTTAAAACAGGATTGATGTGCTCTGTCAGTAGCCTGTAATTTGCAGGAAAGCAGGTATTCTGTTTGTCAGTTCTTTTCCTATTCCCAAGTGCTCCAAAACTTCTTTGCCAAATTCAATCACATCTGAGAGAGGAACAGAAGCATCTAGAGTACATCTGTTTTCAGGATACTTGATGCCTTGTAGAGAAGATATCTCCTTTGGTTAGGCAGAAGTTAATTTCTTAAACAGCAAATAATTCAGTTTCTGGAAATACCATGTTCATGCAGTTTATGTATAGTGGAGTATAAATGGAAGAAATGCAAGAAAAAAAGAAAATTAGGGTGACAATGGCCACAGTTGACAGCAAATTAGCCATTATTAATTCTGCTCTTTGGAGAAAAACTTGGGTTTCATTCCTAGAGTTTCAGGAAGTGCTTCTGGAACACAGTGGAATGCAATGTCCTGTTCCCATGACAGCTGCAGTCTGTGGATCCCTCTGTAGACCCTGGAGATGACCATGGCAATATTTGGACTGGGTGATCCTAGTGGGTCCTTCCCAACTCAGGATTTTCTTTGAGTTTATGATTCTATTTGAGGGAGAACCCATCACAGGAAAAGATATGATGGAATAATAATTACTTTTTTCTTTTTTTTTTTTTTCTTTTTAAATAAGGCAAAGTTCCCTTTTGGATCTGGTCTCAGTTAATTTCTCCAGACGAGAAAAACGTGACAAAGCAGGAACCAGCAGCCATGCCTCTCAAGCAAGCAGATAAAATGCTAATGAGATCAAAAACAAACATTGCTCCCAGCCTTTCAGCAGTAAGGCCAAAGGCTGAGCTGATCACGAGCTTAGACTATGCTCACATCTCCAGATTTAATAAAAAAAAGAACCATGGTGGAAGTAAAGGTTTCCTCCACAGGGACCTGTTTCTTCCCTGCAGGTTTTGCTTTTGAATAAGAGATTTTCTGCTTTATAGTCGCAGCCCACCCTCCTTCAGGAGCTCTGCAGTTCCTAAAAGCATTTGCAAAACAGGAGGGGTCTGCCCCAGCAGTGTCAGAGCAAAGCTGGTGGTGAATGGACATGAAGGATGCCAGGGGAGCTGTAAATTTGGGACTGCTGTTGCCTTTCAGCTGTTGAATAGCATCTGATATCTGATCTGCAAGGAACTTGTAGGCCATGACAATATTGCCAAATGCTGTCATCTCTACAAGCTGTCACTGGTGCCAAGGGTTGGGAAAAAGGAATAGCCAGGGATGTTGGAGCTGTGGCTTCAATATCATTCTGGGCATTAAGTCCTCAGCCTTATTTCTTTTTTTTTTTTTTTTTTTTTTTTTTTTTTTTT
>WEIU01016754.1:292118-308250 GCA_013389925.1 Aegithalos caudatus
AAAAAAAGGCAACAAATTAAATTATTATTTTCCACACCAGTAGGGACAATTTTCTCAAGGAAATTAATCTGGTTTGTGCCTGTGACTGTGTATTCTCTTTCTCCAGTAACACTCAACATGCCCTTCAGCCTTCCAACACAGCCCCTTTTGCCACTGATGAGGACAGAAAATCAAACCATGATCCTGCAGCCCTAAAGATTAAATCTGAATGAAAATGTAGTGGAATCACTATCTCTGGAAGCGTTCAAAAAATGTGTGGTTGTGGCACTTGAGGACACATGGTGAAAATGGTGGTGGTGCTAGGTTAGTGGTTGGATTAATGATCTTAAAAGCCTTTTCCAACTTTAATTATTCTGTGATTCTATGAAATCACCAGCCAATGATCAATTTGAATGTTTCTGTTGAATTATTCAGTGAAACAGAGTTCAGGCTATCTTCACGTGGCATTTGCTTTTACAGAAAATTAATAGAAACTTAATACAACCACTGGCTGACCTACAGTCTGTCATGGCAGGCTAATCCAGCCAACTTGAACAGATTTTAACCTGATCAGTGCCTTTAGACAATCAGTATATTACATTGCATTTCTGCACATTTAAAATTCATTATTAGTCATTCAAATCACAAATTTCAGAGCCTTATGAGCTTTTTATTAAAAAAATTAATGAAATCTGTTTTTTGAAGCTCATGGAAGTATTAGTTTTACTTCCAATGACTGACTGCAAATAACAACTGTAACAAAAGCAGTGGTGAATTCCCAGACAATCTTTTCCATGATGTGGATTCACACCCAGGCTATTTCCAACAGAATCAGTCTGGCAATCTCCAGCAAGAATCCATCAGCCAGCACCTTCAGACATCTTCAGCTACCCTGTGAGTATCCACTAAAAGCAGTTAGATTTGAGGTTAGATACCTTCTTTTCATTTAAAAAAATGGAGTTTATTGTTGTTTGGGTCCTACTTGGTGCTTCCTCAGCCAAATGCTGTCCCTGCTACTTTTCCTGCTGGAACAACCTGGGAACACTGAGTGTTCATTCATAGCAGCTCATCTGAAAGGTGTTAATTGGAAGTTGAGGTGTGGAGGCTTTTTCAGCTGCTCTAACCTGACTGCAAGGTTAGATTAAACTTCTATTCCCTTTAGCACTGGAGAACTTTTGAAGTAAGAATTGGGAAGGACTCAGAACTCCCTGATGATTCCTAAAACTCAAGGTCAGCTGCAAACAGATTACAGGAAATGAATCTCTGGTAAGAAACAGTAGATAAATTAGCAAAACAACATTATTTTGGGTTTGCTACGTGTGCTTCCCATAATAAAGGGATTGTAATTTTATAATATATTATCTCAACTGAAATCCATATGCCTTTGGGGAAAATTTCCATCTCAGTCCTGTATCACACACCCTTCATTTGAAGTTGTGTTCTACAACCACAGAAGCTTTAAAAACCCAGCGTGGTTTATCACAAAGAGGTTTGTTTTGGTTTGATTTTTAATTTTTGCAGTGGAAGAATCAAGAAGCTTGTGAAGAGAGGGTGGAAAGCTGAGGGAAGCATCAGCCTGAAGAAAGCTGCAGCAGCCACTGCAGAAATTATAAATATATGCAAGCCAGAGGGGCTTCTGATGGCAAGTGGAACAAATTTCTTTCCCCAGTTTCTATGGCCTGTGTGCTGCATCACAGTCTGCAGTGATAACCAATCTCAAACACTTATCACAGGGTAGGATGAATTCCTTATTGAAGGAGTCTTTCTTTTCCCACTAGGAGCCCAGATGAATTAGTTTAAAGCAGGCAAATCCTATTTGGATGGTGTAAATTAGTTACAGCAAATCCTGATGCTTTTTCCCAGATAATTCATAAACTGGTTTTTAAACTGAAGTGACTCTCCACTCTCTTCTAGCTTGTGTGAAGGCTGAGTGTGCTTTGTACAGTTGTGTCCTGTGTCTGGGCCTGCCTTGCTTGAAGATATTTAGCCTTAAGGTGGTCACAATAACCACAGGAAATCTCCCATCTGTATTTCTAAGGGATAGATTTATTGTCCCATTTCTTTTGGTCTTTTTTTTTTTTTTTTTTTTTTTTTCAGAGGCTGCTGCTAGGATTTAAAGACAGGTATTTTTCCAAGTGGGCTTGTTACAGATCAGCTCTTTAATTACACCTACTAAAGAAGTAATGCACAGTGATACCCTGAACTTGTCCCTAATTAAAAATACTGTACTTAGAGCTTGCATGATTCTCTTCTGCTGAAATCTTTAATCAGGAGATGAATAAGGCTCAGGAGCCTTGATTAATAACAGGACCAAATGCTGTGCAGCTGAAAATGCCAGAGTATTAAATTTCCTTAAGTCACCTGGTGTCCCCATCTAATAGAGATCCTGGCAATGCCACTTATGCAACAGCACAGAATAATTGAGGTGTAAAGTTACTGGTCCCAAATGAGACAAATGATCCCAATTCTCCTGGAGACAAGTCTGATGTGGATGTGTGCACTAATGTAATAAACAAGATCCTTCTGTAATTGCATCATTAAATAAAACAAATGGCCTTCTTCGAAGTTGTACCTATGGAATCCAATGCACAGGTGAGATGCACAGAAATCCAAAAATAATCCAAATACAAGGGGGTTGGGAAAGCATAGAGATTAGTGTCCTAAACAAAAATAACACAGATATGACAGCCTGGAAAGTAAGATGAATTTTCAAAAGAGGAAAGTATGCAAAGAAGAAAAAGGTGTCTGATTCTTTTACTAAAAGTGTTGGGTTTAGATCAGGCAAAAAAACACACCAAACATAATGCAAAGCTCATGGATATGAGCTTTGTTTTTCTCTAGGCTGGTTTGAGAACAGCTGGTGGCAGAACAGATTCACAATTCTCAGGAGCTGTGAACAGTTAAAGCTAAAATATTAGGAAGAAGAAGGTGCTTTCCTAAATTTTTAGGTACAATCTCCTCCTCTTGAAGAGAACTGTGTCATGTAATCATGCTTGGCTATTTCACTGCACTTAAAATAATGCAACATTATTACTTTAAAGGCACATAAAGGAAGGAAAGTGGTAAGAAATAATTCCACAACAGGTCCCAGGTACCACTAAAACTCAGTTAAAGGTTGGGGTTTATGATCTTGGAGGTTTTTTCCAACTTTAATGATTCTATGATTCTGGGAAGCACTGTCACAGGAGCAGTGTAGAGTCCTGAATTAAGAACTGCAGAGGGGAAGCTGCAAACCTTTTCTTGAAATGTGCTCATTACTATGATATTTTTAGGAGCACACACAGAATCAGGCACCTGCAGTGGTGCCCTGACCCCTGCACTGATTAGAATGCACCTAAACCTGAGTCAGATTCTCTTCCCTGGACAGTCTCAATGCAAATTTAGCACAAATTTACTCAAGGGTGTGGTATAAGTGATTGTTCTTCCAGAGTTAGTGATCTGAGGGATAAACAATTCCCCCCAGCCCTTCATTGGCTCTTCTGTCTTTCCCAGAGAGACAAACTCAGCACTGAGTGACCTCACTGAAGTGTCAGGTGCAGGAGCTCTGGGTTTAGGATTTGAGAGGTAAACAGCTGAATTCCCATGCTGGAATTTATCCATGCATTGCCAGTGTTTGTATTATCTGAGCTGTCCCATACAGAGCCAGCCAGCACATATCTGTGCTAAGATGCAGGTAAAAATGCCTTTATTCAGGTAACACCCCCCTCTCTCCATCAAGTCCCCTCTACTCTTGTCTGAATTAGGGTTGTTTTTTTTCTCAGAATAACCCAAAATACTCTCACTCAAGTCCCCACAGTGTTTGGCACAGTGGCAATAGTCCCTCTTAGCACTAGAAATATCTTGCCTAACACATCTTATGGCCACATATGTCTTTTCAGGAACCTGCACATTAATAATTTCTTCCCACCCTGGAATGCACAATCTCTTTTCCTTCTCCATTTCAGCTGATGTGATACCATTTTACACTTAAAACTATTACTCCCTAAGTGAATAACCTGGTACTTTCTGTTAGGAAATGTATTTGCAGCTTTACTACCAAGGGTAAAAGTATTCTCTGTGATATCCTTTTCTTTCCCTCCCAATACCTCCTGACTGAGCACCAGGCTAGAATAACATGTGGAAACCCTGAACAAGGGCAGTCCCAGTTTGCACTGCCAATTCAAATCCAGCAGCTACTGATCATATCTCAGCATCTCCCCTTAAACCAGTGCTTTATCCACTTTTAAGTGTTTTCTGTAATCTCCAGCTTTTTCAAATTAAGTATTCACTTTCCAAGTGATAATATATCAAAGAGCTCACTGATTTTTTTACATGCATCCCATCAGCTTAATTTTCTTATCTGAAAGCTCTTGAATGTTATCATAAAAAATAAATATTTTTGTGGCCGATTTAGCAAATGGATGGTAGTCCCTAAAACAGATTACACAGAAAAATACAGATAACACATCACTACACTATAGTTTCTAGTGTCTAGTCTAGTAATTCCAGTATGCAACAGGCCATGAATTAAAAGCTTTTGATCTCCACTCCCTGCATTGCCTGCATACCCTTAGCAAGGGTTATAATCCTTGCATGTACAATCTGAATATGATCCCTGAAAGACAGATGATGGAGAAATTAAAGTGAAAACAGTTGTAGCCAAATAAAGAAAATTTCTTGTGACTCCATCTGCATATCATAGTGATACTGATTTTTTGTGTGTGTGTGTTGCAGTGTTATAATTCTTTTGTTGTTTTGGCACAGGTGGAATTGTAGTTGGAATCCGTGTCTTAAAGACTGTGGATGTGTAGAAGCCTCATAAAATGCATGATATAATGTGCACTTATAATAAATACTGTTAATCATGCTTATGGCAGTACTTGAAAAGGAGCCTGGAGTACCAAGCATGGTACAACTACCATCAGTCCTTTAATAAAGGACTGGAACTGAAGTGGTTTCCATGAAATAGATGAAATCAGCAGAGTGCCAGAGATCAGCTTGGGACAACAAAGGGGATGACACAGCTTCATCCCCCAGCACTGGTGGAAGTCCCAGCACCAGGACAGAAAATGAACCAAGCCCTGGGGTCCCTTCTCCACTGCTGTGTGCCAGGCAGGGCTCAGACCTGAGGTGGGACATCTGGACCTGCCTCCCAAAACATGTCCACCCTTTTCCTGACATCCCCCACTGCTAGGCTGCAGTCACTTCCAATATGTCCTGCCCAACCAGGCAAGAAGGGATCAAAGAAGAGGAATTGAATAAATGTTTCTCCCAGGCCTTGCTTATCGCTTTTAATAAGGGGATTTTATGTAAACAAATTCATTTGTGTTTCTTCACTTATATTTTCATTGTGAGGCTTAAATCAATGCCATATTAGGGGCTGAAAATAATCCACTCAATGATTATTACATTTATTCCTTCCTCTTTTTTTTTTTTTTTTTTTCCCTCTTAATGCAGGCAGCTTAAATACATAGATCACTGAGGAATTTGGCCAGTTTTTAAGACATTAAAGTGCATGGAAAGTAAAGTAATTCTTCAAATGGATATGATGGCTTGGATCAGCAATAGTGTGGCCAGCAAGATTAGAGCAGGCATTGTCTCTTTGTGCTGGGCACTGGGGAGGCCACACCTTGAAACCTGCAGTCAGATTTGGGCCTCTCATAATAAGAAAGACTTTGAGGGGCTGGAACATGTCCAGGGAAGGACAATGGAGCTGAGAAATGGGCTGGAGCACCAGGAGTGGCTGAGGGAGCTGGGAAGGCTCAGCCTGGAGGAAAGGAGGCTCAGGAGGGAGCTGCTCACTCTCTACAGCTCCCTGAGAGGAGGTTGTAGCCAGGTGGGGGTCAGTCTCTTCTCCCAAATAACAGGCAACAAGAAAAATGCTTTCAAGTGGTACCAGGAGAAATTTAGATTTGGCATAGGGAATAATTCCTTTGCAAAAGGGGTTGTCAAGCATTGCCACAGGCTACCCAGGGAGGTGGTGGAGTCCCCATCCCTGAGAGGATTTAAAATATGTGTAGATGTGGCACCTGGGGACATGGTTTAGTGGTGGGTTAACAGTTGGACTCAAAGATCTTCAGGGTCTTCTCCAACCTAAGCAATTCTATAATTCTACTTAGATCAGACTATGAAAATGGGAATCTACACCAATATGGGCCAGTGAAAAAATGGACAGAACCACAGGAATGTTTTCCTCACTCTTTCAATATTTAGGTTCAGATTGCCTTATGGATTCTCCTCTTTCCCTGAATTTTCTCCTTTGACCTGGCCAAAGGTGAGTGAGTTCTTCTGCACCAGGGATAGGGCTACTTCCCTTACCCAAATTTTCTCAAGTACCTCTGCCAAGAAGCACAATTTTAGATGCAGATGTTTCCTTAGAAGGGCTGTTAAAGTTATCTAAAGTTATCTAAGTTATCTTCATTAAAAACTGTGGCTCCCAAATCCCTAACCAAGGTCAGGAAAATGTGTGCTCCTAAAGACAAAGCTTTGGCATCACCCAGATGGTGTTTCAGATCTTTCTTGTGTTTGGGTTGCAATATGATAATGATAATAATGCTTTTACCTTTTGCTTCCTTAGGTCTCAAGACATGAAGAGATGGGCACTTCCTGACAGGGGAAATCCTGACATTTAAATGACTCTGTGACAACATGGGGAGTGGAAAGTCATGGAGTTTTCCTGGAAAGCCTAGCCATGGATTTCAGTAAGGAAACAGTCAATCTGTGGACCATCATTTGTTAAAGAAGTTGGGCTGAATTTCGATTGGCAAAAATTCCCCCAGCATTTTGTCTGACTTAGTTCAGATCATAATTTACCATAAGATTTTTGAGGCCTAATTAGACTAAACCAAATAGCAATTACAATTCCATTACTTACGTTATTCTGCTGTCAAAAAAGAAGAGGAAAAACATTCATATTTTGTTTGATTTTAGCTTTGTATGTTAACTAAGTCTAAAATGAATTTACCTATTTTTTTTTTTTCTTAAGAAAGTGTCATCTTGTCACACCTCCCCCAAGGAAATTACAGTATAATCAAAGAGCAAATACAGTGAATCAGATTAATTGCATCTTCAATTTGCACAGAAAATATTTGAACCAGACAAAAGTAAAGAATTTTTCCTGGGATTCACTGGACATAAGTGGCATCTTTCAACAGTGGAAAATGGAATTTCAGTGTCCAAATTGTAGTCCAAGTATCCAATTGTGCTTTCAAACAAATACTGCATGTTTTTCTAGAAGAATATAAAAATTCTCTTTCCTTTAGGAAGAAGAGAATTTAAACATTCCAAGATCTGGCACTGCAGTTTGCAGAGCTGAGATAAACCAAGAAATTTGTAATGAGAAATCTGTCTGTTCTAATATAATCCTATATTAATCATTTAACAAATTAATAATATCACCATAATTAAACTCTCCTTAAAGAATATGCAAGTATTGGAGAAACTAATTGATTAAATTCTAGTTTTAAATCCCACCATCCATTAATTTTCTCTGATTTCCCCCCCCTGCTCTGTTTTGTAATATTGAACTTATTCCTGTCAGGAATGTTTTATCTCTCTGCTTGTTTGCTTCCCTGACTTTTGGAAGTGAATTTCACAAACCTCTCCATTTATAACTCACTGTCTCCCCTGAAGACACAGAGGAGATAATGTCAACAAACGGCTCTCTGTGTGTTCAGTGAACTAGAAAGCAAAATTTTGTACCTTAAGAATGCTCTTGTTGGAGCCCGAACTCTGGGAGGACTGTGGAAGGTTAAATAAATTGAGAGAGACTGCCAGTGTTACAGGGGGGTTGCTTTCAGTACCTGGGAGTTTTACTGAAAATGCAGCACTGAGATTGGCAGAGCACATCAACACTTTTAAGGTCAAATGATTCCCTTTGAATTTTAGCATTGCTGGAAAAAGTAGAAAGCAACATGAAGGAGGGTCTGCTGCGCTTTGCATTTTGCTGTGTAATCCTATGTCTGGGAGAGAAAAAGAAGAGATAACTAAAGCTACACTCATAATGTTGCCTTGCCTTGCCTTGCCTTTCCCTATCCTCCCTTGCCCTGTCTTGCCTTGCCTTGGTCTGGCCTTGCCTTGCCTTGCCTTTTTTACATTTATCTGCATTGAAATTCCTTCGATTGTTTGGATGGGTCTTTCCCATCCATATTTCCTCCTGTTCATTGGCACTTCACAGACTCACAGAATCCCAGAATGGGTCAGGTTGGAAGGGACCACATTGGGGTCATCTTGTCCCACCTCCCTGCTCCAGCAGGGCCATCCCAGAGCACTGGAACAGAATTGTGTCCAGAGGCTCTGGAATATCTCCAGCAAGGGAGACTCCATACCCTCTCTGGATGATCTATTCCAGAAAGAAGTTCTGCCTCATATCCGTCAATTCCTTCCTGTTCCTCTTGTCCCATTGCTGGGCACACCAAGCAGAACCTGGGCCCTGCTCCGAGCCCTCCCTGCAGACACTGACAGGCATGAGGTCCCCTCTCACTTTCTTTTTAAACCCCAGCTCCCCCAGCCTTTCCTTATCAGAGAGATGTTCCATTCCCTAGTCATATTTGCAGCACTCCACAGGTCCTGCTCCAGGAGCTCCATTCTTTTATTACCCTGACATGAAATCATTAAATTCTTGCCCAGTCTAACCCTTAAGACATGGCATGGAAGAATCCCAAGTGTCTGTGCCTGTAAAATACCCCAGAGATCACAAAGGCAACATCTGTCCAAGCAAGGCAGAGCAAGACAACCAACAGCCTGATATCAGATGGTTACTGAGTGCTGGAGAGAAGTTATGAATAAATGACAAAAAAGTGCCTGCTCTCCTCACAGTGTAATCTGAAATGTGCAACTTTGCTTGCAGAATGTTGTATTTCCATCCCCTCTTGCCAATTACTGAGTTAAGTGGTGCATGGAGCCTTTTAAAGACTAGAATTATTTTCTAAAGAGTAAGAGAATGTGAATCAAAGCTGCTCATTACATATTCTCCTAACTTGGATGGTGTCCTCCACAGTAGGCTGCAGCTACTGGTTATTACACTTTTTTTTTTTTCTGTTAACAACAAGAATAAAAGGCTCTGAGCCAAAACCCAGAAATATCCAACAAGCAATTATAAAACCCCATCAGGAAATAGCTGCTGGTTGATTCTGCTTATTATAGCAACTCCTAATAACAACAATGTACTTCTAAAGTCAATTTGGGCACCTCGTGCTGGATGATGATATTTAAAAACACATTTTGGAATTTTCCAGGATGCTTTTCATTGTTGGATGTGGTCACAGAATATCCTCCTGAATTAACAACCCTTTCCTCACTTTTATATCTATTATGGATGTATGGGGAGACTTAATTCTACTAAAATAGAATGTACCTATCTATCTATTCTAAATATATATCAAGGGAGGAGAAAAAAAAAAAGGTTTCCTCTGTTAGACAGATCGTTTTCTGGGAGAAATGTACTTTCCCTTTACACTGAGGAGTAGAGTTAGTGATTTATTATTGATCTTGACACGGGGAGCAAAGGTGTAACACAGTATTTCTGCCACAGACTGCCCATTGACTTGCTTAAAGCTGCAAAATCTGCTTTAAAAAATCTGTTAATGTACAGTTCTGTAAAGAATTCAATAGTCTGATACAAATCCTGAGCTGGAGGAAACAGTCTTACCTCCCACAGACTTCAAAGGCTGCTTGGCATTCCTGCACTAGACATAGCTTTTTTATCTCTCTGGGATGTATTTAATCCTGCCTCATCTCTTTAGCTCCAGCAAAGACCCAACATCAGAAAATCAGCATATTAAACACGTGTCAGTTATCCTGAGGATCCCTGAGACACATTTGGGCTGGACCAGTGGACATGTTCCCCTTGAGGATGTGAAACTGTGAAGGCTGACACATTTCTCTGCCCATCATCCCCTTCTTCTCCCTTGTTCTTACTAAAACCCAGACACAGAGGAAACTGCTCTGTTGCACTATTTCTAATCTTTAGAGCAAAAAAATATCCATGGTATAAGATACACACACACATAAATGTAGGTATAAATGTCATTACTTTGAGATTTTCTTGTGAAGAAGAAATGGCATTGCAAGGATCAGCTTGCAAAAATGGTCCTGATGAATCAAAGTAGGGTTACCAAAAAAACACAGACAAGTCTGCTGCCTTCTATTTTGTTGTGGATGTTGTGGTTTTGTAGGGTTTTTTTGTGTTTTGCCCCCAAAACTCTAACCAGGGGGGCTCTAATGAGATATTTGATTTGCAGTCCCCAGATCAGAAGCACTTGATGCATGTGCAGCTAAAAATACCTGAGTATCCAACAGCTAAAAATACCCTCTCTCCTCAGAAGCAGAACCTTAACATTTGTTTTACCCTGTGATTTTCCTTGAAAAAGGGTGCTCCTTGAAGGCTTTACTCTTCTGAGGGTCTAAAGTAGCAGCCCCTTTAAAGGTACAAGCAAGGCAAAGTTATGTAATGTCCAGGGTAAAAATGTGAGAGTTTCAGTCACGATCCTGGTTCATGCAAAGCTCTCAGTAAAATCCCAAGGAGCTTTGCCTCAAATATCTTCAGTGCCTTGTGCTGGCGTCACATTCAGTTGTTAAAGCTGTGGACCTAAGCAAGCCTCTTCATCCCCAAATTTATAGGCTGCTGGATATATATTTCATCCTATCTCTCATTAGCATCAAGCTAATGAGCATAATTGAAGGTCTTGGAAAACTTATTTACACTGCATTGTTTGTAATTGCTGATAAATCCCTTGAAAAGAGACATCTGTTCCATATGCCCGGTGGGAATCAAAAAGTAACATTCTTTGTGTGTAGGTAAATCACAGGATATTAATAGATCTGGAGAAGGAACTGGCTGTGGAGGGATGGGGTGGAGGGAAGGAGTGGGCTGGTGAGATACAATGAGAGTTTAACCAGGAAAGCTCAGAAATCATTGCTAATTGCTGCTGCAGGGGCTCAGTGCTGCATACAGATTTGTTCCTTTTAAAGACAGGACATGTGGGTGGCTGGGCAGCTCTGGAATGGGAAAAACACTGACTCCAGCTTCCAGGAATTGCCTCATGACCCAGGCAGTGCAAGCAGTGTTGGTCTTGCCAGAGAACTGGGCTGAGTTTGGGGTTCCAGTCTGGGAAGTGGCACAAGGTGGGAAGTTGGCCACTTGCAGGGATAAATACTGATCCCCTGTGTCTGATCTCTCTACAGCTTGTTCAGACACTCCAGATAATAAAAACAAAAAGCTTTTGAGAGGAACAGAGGAGAGGATATGAATCCATACTGGGGTGAACTGGTGATTGTCTTGCTCTGCTCTGCTCTGCACTGGGGCAGCCTCACCTTGAGCAATGTGCACATTTTTGGGCACCACTTAATAAGAATATAAAGCTGTTAGAGACTGTCCAAAGGAGGGCTATGAATAGGGTGAAGGGTTTGGAGGGGAAGTATGAGGAGCAGCTGAGGTTGCTTGGTTTGTTCAGCCTGGATAAGAGGAAAATGGGAAAAGATCTCAGTGGGATCTGCAAATTTTTTGTGAGGGGAAGATCAGGGGCAGGCACAAATCTTTTCTCTCTGGTGACCACTGACAGGACCTGAGGGAATGGCATGAAATTGTGCCAGGGGAGGTTTAAGTTGTATATTAGAGAGAGTTTCTTCCCCCAGAGGGTGTTTGGGCCCTGGAACAGGTTCCCCAGGGAAGTGGTCACAGCACCAAGCCTGACAGAGCTCAAGGAGTGTTCAGACAATGCTCTCAGGCACATGGTGGGACTCTTGGGGGTGTTCTGTGCAGGGCCAGGAGTTGGACTTGCTTGATTTTTGTGGTTCTATTCCAACTCAGGATATTCTAATCCACTGTGATCCTATGAGTCTATGACTGAACCATCCATCCCTCCCCCACAGTCCCAGATCTTCGCCTACTCCAGCACAAAAAGTCTTTTTCCATCATCTAACACCTGAGGACTAACAGGGTCCCACATCCTGTGCTTCTGTGAACACCAGGGACTGCTCCACAGTGACTGCTTCACCTTCAAGCTGTGGAAACTACCAATTCTAACATTTTTAAATTCCCACAAACTCTTGAATTCTACCACATGATCTCACTGACACCACTTCCCAACAGGATCCTACGTCCTCCTTCACCAGAAACACCCCAATTTCCACCTCACTGTGGAGAAGGTTTCTCCTGTTAAACTTTGACAAACAACTTCCTGAAACATCCCCAATCAAGATTTAGTGCTCAATGCAGCAACTGCAATTCTTGTTCTTGATTTGATTATGTTGGTAAATTTTCTTTAACATGTTCTTCCAGGCCCTTTAATCTCTAATTTATCTCTAAGGTTGTCTATCACCAAGTATGAATGGATGGTCCTTGGTCAACATCCTTATGGACACATTTGCCATCAGGAGGGGAACGTGTTTCAGGATGAGGCAAACCAACAACCAGCATCTTGCTCAGTGGCAGTCAATCTTTAATACACTCAAATATATCTATATCTATCTATCTATCTCTATCTCTATCTCTATCTCTATCTCTATCTCATCTATCTATATATCTATATCATCTATATGTATATCTATATGTATATATGTATATCTATCTATATCTATATCATCATCTATATAATTTATATCTATATCATCTATATCATCATCTATGTCTATATCATCTATATCATCTATATCTATATCTAGTCTATATCTATATCTATATAAATGTTTAATATTCTCCATCTGTTAAACCCCAGAGCTGCAGCAGAAGGCTCCTATATTTCTCACTGAAACATAACAAACCCTCTCCTTGTACATTATCTGAAAAAATAAGCCAAAACCAAACCAAGAGCAACACCTCAAAAAACCCAAAAAATAATAATAATAAAAAAAGAAGACCAAGAAGACAAAATCTCCATACTTAAAAAAAAAACAAAAAAAACCAAAAAAAAACCCCAAAACACATCACACAAAGGGGATCCTGTGACTAAGTGTGTGTTATACTCAGAAAAGCCAAAGGCAGAGGGCTATTAGTGTACACTTGAGATCACTTAGAAAAGCCCAAGGGAAATGCTCCAGTATTACTGTCAAAGTAGCACACAAAGAAACTATGTCTCTGAATACCCTGAAGGGATGAAAAAAATGTTTAATAAATGAGTTCTTTTCAGAGGTCAAATATTAATGATTTGTGTGTGTGTTTTCTATTGAAATTTCATTTTCTCTGTTCCAGCCTGGACAGGGAAAAATATCAGGAGACAAAACTTTGATTAAAATAAACGAATCAACACAGAGCTGTGTGCCTGGGTGAAGCTAATGCGTGAGATTATAGAGTGCGACAGCTGCAATATTAATAAGGTGAAGAAGAGGGGAAAAAAAAGTGATAGAAACCTCACAGACTGATCTTATTTGGCTTGATTGTTCCTGCATTATCTCTAGGAAAAAAGCCAGGACAACTGGACAAAGAATGATCTCTATTATTCTGGATATTTTGTTTTCTGTGGTATGGTAAAGCAGAAATGGAGAAGGAAGGGGAGAAAACAATTAAAAAATAGACATTATTGAATCATAAAATGGTTTGGGATGGAAAGGATCTTAAAATCATCTACTTGAGCCCCTGTCACTGGACCAGGTTGTTCAGAAAGAAAAAGAAAGAAGAGATAAAGAGAAATAATTAAATAAGAATAAAGAAGAGTTAAAAAATATAATTAAAGAACTAATACTGGAGGGAGGACAATGTGAGCACAGATGGTAAAAGTGAGGTTGGAAAGGGAGAGAGGAAGACTGGAGGCTGCAAATATTGAGGCAGAGAGCAGAGGAGGAAGGGATGCTGCTTGTTTCAGAGAATCCTTCCTCTGTGTTGTGAGCCCTGTCCAGGCTAAGTTAGGGCTGCAGGATTTGTGGCTGCACAGGGCTGACGGCAAAGTCTCCC
The DNA here is from genome assembly GCA_013389925.1 of Aegithalos caudatus. Classification (NCBI taxonomy): domain Eukaryota; kingdom Metazoa; phylum Chordata; class Aves; order Passeriformes; family Aegithalidae; genus Aegithalos; species Aegithalos caudatus. The sequence goes on from WEIU01016754.1 coordinate 305,965, forward strand.
CGTGCACCTGGCTCTGCGTGGCAATTTGTAATAATGAGATTCATTAGCGCGGCGTGCTCCGCTGGAAACGCTTCCAAAGGTTTAATCAGAGCCACACAAATGAGTATTTACTTAGGTAGCACTTCATTAGCTGCTCCTGCCCTGCTGTGCAATGTGGGATAAATTATTGCCTGGCACCCAAACTGCCTGCCCTGCTCATCGTGCCACCCCGCTGGCCATCAGCTGCAGGGGATTCTGCTTTACAGCTGAAAAGATGCCACTCCTGGAAAAAAAAAAAAAAAAAAGAAAATCCAAAACGTGTGCAACATTTTTATTTCCAGGCACTAAATTCATAGCTTGTATAGAAGAATGTAGTATGTGCCAGAGAGGGAATCAACTCTCTTCTTCTGGGTAACAAGTGGCAGGATGAGAGGAAACGGCCTCAAGTTACACCAGGGGAGGTTTGTGTTGGATATTAGGAAAGATTTCTTCCTGGAAAGGTCTGTATAGCCCTAGAATAGACAGCCAGGGAAGTGGTAGATTCACAGTCCCTGCAAGTGTTTGTAAAACCTGAATGTGGCACTTGAGGACGTGGGTTAGAGGTAAACATGGTGGTGCTGCTGGGTTGACAGCTGGACTTGTTGATTTTAAGGCATTTTCCAGCCTCATAAGTTCTATGATTCTATGAACAATTTGATATTCATAGCTTGAAATTTTCCCCAAGCTTTAAAAATCCACAGAACCCACAAAACAAAAGTGCCCTTTGCAGCCTCTCCTGCTTTCACCCCTTTTGGTTTTTCACCATATTCTTCATGGAGATCTCTCTCAACAGCACCAAGATCTCAGGTATTCAAAGCAGGAAGAAATCACAGGCCAGGCAAGGAGCTCAGAGACCCAGAGCCTGGACTTGGTCAGTTTTGGGGGACCTGGGACCCAAACCCCTTTGATGGTGGGGAGCAGAAGCAGTTGACTACACCCCACCATTTTTAAATGCTCCTCTAATTTTAAAAGATATCAGTCACAGCTGCTGAAGCCAAAATCAAGCTGGTTTGTACTAATGGGTTAAAACTGGACGTCAAGCCTTATATTTTTTTACTTCTCCGTTGAAATGAGGCTGTTCTTGTGTCTGTATGGAGCTGACACTGCATGCTCCCAGCCTGTGAAGTGTGGCACGTTCCTTGTCATTTACATTGCAAGGCAAAGGGTAGCAAGGAGGGGTCTTTGCAGGAAGATTTGGGCCAAGACAAGTAGAAACTTGAAATCTTGTAAATTGCTTTCTGTGGGATTTCTAATAACGCAGAGTCTTCTGCAATCACTGAAATGTGACGAGGCAAACACAGGCTTCATTATTAATTAAGCCTGTGAAATGCAGGTGGACATTTTCAGCTAATGATGATGCAGGCAGCAGTTTTCCCTGCCCTGATTCCACAGGGGGGCCCCGGCTGTGGTGGCAGTGGCCTGGTGGACAGGCAGGCACTAGACCTGGATTCCTCCTAGGCTGCATTGTCAGTGGATTCCATGGGTGAGTTCTGTGTGCTCCAGCAGCTCCTGGATCCATTAACCTTTACATTAGGCAGGATGAGAGAGGGCTGTGAAATCCTGATGTGTATTGAGCCATTTTCCCCATAGCACCAGCTAATCACCCCAGTTATAGGCACAACTACTCAAGCATAAGAGTCAAATATTTCCTGAGGCTCTTCCATCCCAGTAGCAATTTTGATTTACATTCATTAGTTGGATGAGAGAAGACCTCAGGACAGCCACAAGCTGCCACGCAACTCTTTAGGATGCTTCACCTGGCTCTTAAGACTTTTATTTTTGTACTATTTGCACAGCACCTTTTAGGCTGTTTCTGAGCGCAGCACAGACATCAGATTGGATATTGGTAAATTAGGAAATACTTGGAATAAATTCTTTATTGTGTGGGTAGTGAGGCATTGGAATAAGTTGCCCAGAGAAGCTGTGGCTGCCCCATCCCTGGAAGTGTTCAAGGCCAGCTTGGATGGGGCTTGGAGCAACCTGGGATAGTGGAAAGGGTCCCTGCCCATGCCAGGGCTTGGAATGAGATGATCTTATAAACCCAAACCATTCTATCTGAAAGACTTGGGGAGCTGGGAAGATCTGAAGTAGTATATTCAAAACTCCCCAAAAATGAAAGTGGTTTTAAGCACTTTTAAAAGCTGTAGGAAGCTGGTTTTCCTTAGTACCTTTTTAAATTTTTACTCCTCTGGCTTCAGATTTTCTCCAAGCAGGACACAACGAAGGACAACTCTTTGAAACAGAAGTCATGAAAACACAAAGCAAAAA
>WEIU01016754.1:308317-326701 GCA_013389925.1 Aegithalos caudatus
GGCAGTAAGAAGTGATGCAACCATGGCCAAGAGGAACACCACCAGAGGAGGCTTTCACAGTTATTTTCCATGCTGTGGGTGTGAAATTCCAGAAAATCCTTATCAGGCACCCTATCATGCCACTGTCCAAGACTCACCTTGCAGAATAAATCAGTGCAGTTCCAGTGCAGGTTAGTGACTTCAGCAATATTGAATCACACCACAGAGAAACCCAGGATCCCGGCACAGATGGAAAATGATGTGTGATAAATATTCATAACCAATCACTGGGATTTCTGCCGAGCTTTGGCCAGACCAGTAGAATCCTGGACTTGACTGGAAAAATGACCAATCATCACTTCCAACCCAGAGAAGCTGCCACAATCACCTAACACCTCTCAAGGGGTTCCTGGGGATCTTTATAGCTCATGTCTGCCTCAAAAATGTAAATATCCAGCAAAATTTAGCAACCTGAAGAAGCAGAGCATCCAATTCCATGAGCACCTTCCTATGTCTGGAAAGTCATTTTCTTCTCCCCCATCTCTTTCTCATCTTACAATTATATTTCCCAGTATTCCTCACTCAGCAAAAGCACTGCTCCATGCACAGACTTTTATGCAAATTATTTTGTTTATTTTTATGATGTATGCAAATGAAGTCTTTACTCTGAACATTCTTTATGGTGCTATAAATGTAAGAACAGATCTTGAATTAGCCCTTTTCATTGTCAGAGTGGCATTAAAACCAGCTGAGGGATTCAGAGGCTTAAATGTGTAAGCAGTTGGGTATAAAACAACTTTTATATCTTGTAAAAATTAAGAGTCTGGGCTGAGGTATTTGAGCATTAAAATAGGATCTCTGAGAAGTTAGAAAAAACACATTTTTTCATAGCTAAATGGAGATCCAGACAAGAAATCAGCAGCTGAAGCAACCTGTGGTTTAACAACCTCTTTCCTTTCAGTATTCCTTTTCCTATATTAGCTGGGAACTTCTACTGGGAGCTAAAGATGGCAATTCCAGCAGGAGTTGAATAAACAGGATGATGCTCTATCGCTTTTTTCCTGCCTTACTCCATTCTCTGCATTGTCACATTGTACCCAATAACCCACACTACTCTAAAAATAGGTTTACTTAGCAAAATATATCATCAGATAAGCTCCACGTCTACACAGCTGGGACAAAAGGAGGTGCACAGGTAGGGAGGAATCAGAAATAGGGAAGGACTGGAATAACAGGAGCAGATGAGGGAAGATCAGAGGCCAAGGACTGCTGGGGAGCTCTGAGGCAAACACTGCCTCTAATTGTGTGTAACTTGGGCTGCTGCTCAAATACATTTCCCTCCTTAATCTGACTGTCTTGTTCATGGGAGAAAAGGAAACCATATTCCAGACTTTTCCTACAGAGAAGAATATAAATTCCTGCCGTTGGGATAGTGGAGTACAGAGGCAATCAGAACACTCCCACGTTTTAGGCGATAAAGATAAATATTCTTGCCTGCAGATATTTTATACTTAACAAATAACTCTGGTGAATGAAGGGAGGAAAAGGTGTAGGAGATGCTTGACTTGCACAGAGTTATTCCCCATGGTTAAACAGGATCACTACATTTACAGATATGGATAAATATGTTCTCTTACTCTATTGCTTTACAGTAGAATATGGAAATGTAAAGGTTATTTCATTCAAAATGTCTCCTCCTTTCAAAGAGCCAAAAGAACACTGTTGATTCCTGTCCCATGGCAGGGCATTGGAACTGGATGGTGTTTAAGATCCTTGCCAACCCAAACCATTCTGTGATTCTATATTTTCATAACATCAGCTTTCTTAAATCTACTAGGATGGAAAAACAAAACATTCACTGTTCTAACTTTCTTGAGGAAACCCAAGTCCATCATATTTTTCTATCACTGTATTTTGTTCAACACAATACAAAAAAAAATCACCTAACGTAGCAAGGAATAGGAGAGACAAAGGGAATTTTCTTCTGGTAAACTTTGTTCTCAAGTCGTTTGAGTAGCCAGGAAGGCTCTGTGAAGACAGAATTCATAGTCTGTGCTTAGGATTTAATTGCACATGCCAGCTGGGGTAAAACTGATGCTGGAACTGGGAAACTGCTGTAGGAACAGGTTTAACACAGAGTAAGAGGGAAGGCATAGAGGAGGCTGGATGAAGGAAAAGATTTGAAGAGCTTAAGTGTTTTAAGTATGAAAATATCCACATTGACATGGCGCCAGTGGTTCCCTATGCCACTTGAAAGGAGTAAATGTAACCCAAAGCTCCTGTGAGGAGAATTCATCTCCCTGCCAGGTGTATGGCTGGCAGGAATGTGCCTTTACATGGTGATAAAGTCAATTTGAATACAGTGTGAATATAGGCTTATGCAATTCCAGACCTTTCTGTCCCAGAATGTCCAGATTGTCATCTCTGCTTCCACTGGACCATGGAACTCTTGGAGACCTTGATTTTTGTTGCAGAAGCCCACAGCACATTCCTGCTCATCTTCCCAAAAACATCCTTTGCATGGACAACACTGGAAGTTTATGAAGATTAATTTAGACTTGACTACATAACCAGTTCCTGTCTCCAGCTTCCCTGATCCAGAAGAAGATACCAATATATCTTTTCTCACAGAGTGGTTGCATCTGAGGCCAGTCCGAACCAGGTCCCTTGGTGAGGTCCTGTTCATGTTCTCACTGCTGGAGCCCAAGATGCCTCCACTGTGCTCACATCACATCTGCACTACCTACAGAACAGGACAGAAATCCTAAAGCATTGAAGGGTGAAAAATTCAAACATCTTCTGGGAGGAGACTCCTGGAGGAAAGAGAGGCTCAGTGAGGTAGTTGAGTATTCAAGAAATACCTCTTCCAAGTTCCAGAGAGCTTCCATCCCAGTGAATAAGAAGTTAGATTAGAAAATGCTGTTTTATTGATGGAGAATAAAAACTCAGTGAGACAAAACAGCTCATTCAATATTTTTCTATGTCAAGAACTGCCCTGAACTCTGATCCAAATTATTTTTTTTGTGATGAGGAAACTTCCTTTAATAGACCTCCACACCTCCTCTACAATGAAAACAAAACAAACTAAAGCAATTCAACCTAAGATTTCTTTACAGCCAGAAAAAAAGTTATTGTGGAAAATAAGAGTGAAGAATTTGCCTGCTGAGCTATATCTCTGAGCCTGAAGTACAGATGCCTGCAGTAACCTCTGTGGGACTCCAGATTCTTCCATTAGAGTCCAAATATGGATATTTCCATGAATATATCTGTCACATCCACAATGGCAGTTGCAAAAGAAAAGAAAATCCTATTGTGCAGAAAGCATGGAAATGAGAATAACAGTGAAAGTGGCACCATTATAGCATTTAATGAGATGCCCTCACCTGGAATATTGTGCTCAAGTTTCACTGTACTGCCTCAAAATTGAAATGAAATTAAATGAAATGAAGTGCCATGAAATAAAACATAGTAGGTAGAAGGGGAGGAGGAGGCTGCAAGAGGTAAAGGGAATTGTCAGAAGCTTGGGAGAACTAGAGAAGAGAAGAGAAGAGAAGAGAAGAGAAGAGAAGAGAAGAGAAGAGAAGAGAAGAGATTAGGCTATTTCATTTGAGGTAACAGCACAGCAGAACTGTGATTGGCACAAGGAAACCCAGGAAAACAAGAGAGGGAAATGACAGGGGAAAGGGAATCTGGGAAAATTAAGACAGCACAGCCTTGTGAGAATATGACAGGAGACAGAAGACATAAGCATTTTGTTCCATAGATTCCTGAGATTTCCTAAATTACAGCATAAGCTTCTGTTTTGTGAAGGGTTGAAAATCTCATCTTTCTGCATCTTAAATAAGCAGGTGAGGCAGATGGAAGTTGTTTTACAAGCATGAAATCTTCTTGTAAGAAAAGCCAAATGAAATTAATGAAATGAAATTAATTAAATGAAATGAGATTAACAGCAAGGAATCAAAGCATCTATCTCATGTGCATGGCTACATGGTTCACATATATCTGAAATAAATTTTTATTACAAATAATAATAATAATACTACAGCACCAAGAGGCACATAATTAACTCATCTGGCTACAAAATTTCTCACTAAGCTTCCACAAGTATCAGAATAAAATTGTCTTCCTAAGGTGTCCAACCAAGTTTTATCCTTTGCTGTTGCAGCCTTCTACAGTATTTCAAGAATTTAAGCCAAGACCTCACACAGTGCAGATCATCCCATCCCAGAACTAAAGTCTTTAAAGTCTTCACCCAGGATCCACAGCAAGCTCCTGGGTACAGGGGGCAAGGAAATCTGATGCATCACAGAGGATTTTGGGGAGTTTTGAGTAATTCCTGGGCTTTGCAGAAGACCATCTGATCAGAAGTGAACACCTTACCCTAAATACACACAGAATTATAAGGCTTTGGGGCTGGGAGCATACATGGGATGTGGAAAAGCAGGCTCCTTTTTTGTTCTGGTGTACCCATGTTCCCACTGCTCGTTACCACTGCTCTGATCATGTTCTGATTACCCCTTGGGAAAAAGTTAGACTTAAATCACCCCTTCAAAGCCCTTTCCCCAAGCTGGGCTCAGTGGCAAGGAAGTTGGAGCTGGGAGAAAGGCACAGGGAATTGAATAAACTTTTCTGTCACAGGATTATCTTCTGTTTATATTTACACTGCTGAAAAATGTCTGCTCTGGGACTCTGACTACAAAAGGCAGAGTAGATTTATCTACTTCATCCTGGATTGGCTCCTCTGGAATGGATCTGGCAGGTCCTTGGTCAAACTGTGATGCCTTCACAGCTCCAAGATATGGGACCATTAAGGTTGGAAAAGACTTCCAAGCTCATCAAGGTCAACAATTAACCCAACATTGCTGTGTCCACCATTGAAATGTGTCCCCAAGCACCACATCTACAGGCCTTTGGTACACTCCAAAGGACAGTGATTCCACCACTCCCTGGGCAGCCTGTTCCAATGCTTGGCCACCCTTTTGGCGAAGAAATTTTTCCCAATGTCCAATCTAAACCTCCCCTTGTTACCTGGGAGAAGAGATGGATCCCACCTGGCTCCTGTCAGGTGGTTTTAGGGAGTGAGAAGGTGCCCCCTGATCCTCCTTATCTCCAGGCTGAGCCCTCCCAGCTCCCTCAGCTGTTCCTCATCAGCCTTGTGCTCCAGCTCCTTCCCCAGCTCCATCATCCTTCCCTGGACATGCTCCAGCACCTCAATGCCTTTGTTGTTGTTGTGATGGGTCCAAAACTGATCCCAGGATTCAAGGTGGGGCCTCACCAATTCAGAGTACTGTGGGAAATAATTACCCAGATTTGTGTTTAGGGTTTTTGTTGGGTTTTTTTTGTTTTGTTTTGGGTTTTTTTTTTTTTGTTTTTTGTTTTTTGTTTTTTTTTTTTTAATGCCATGAATGCCTGAAGCACTTGAAAGCTTTGCTGCTACCCACCATAGCTGGGTTTTATGGCATGACTGTATGAGGATATTAGAGGCTCACAGTGGAAGTCAGGTGAGGTGTTGGAGTGCTCTGGATGGGGCAAGAAGCATAAAATCTGGTGTATTTCCATTTACACAAAGGGGATTGATCCCACAGTCATCCAGGTTTCACTTTGGTGTGGACTATTTGGTTCACACAAGCAAAAAAAATGAACCCAGAGAATTAATATTTATATAATGTGTATGATTAGGGGTCCAGGGTGTGGGAGTTATTTGACAGTGTAGATGCATCTTTTGCAGCAGCCTTTGTTTATTCCTCCATCATTTATCTCATACTGATGTTTATAACTTAAGGTTCCTGAAGTAGGAACAAATTCTCCCCATGGATTTGGGTAATGCCTGGTATGAGAGGTCTGTGATCTCAGCTAAAAATTACTATCATATCAATACCAACATTCCATCTTATAGATGGAAGAATCTCATAGGACTTTATAATTTTAAGTGATTTACATGGGCTGGGATTGCTCTGTCTGCTCCTGAAATGCTGCAGTCTCTGGGGGAGAAGGTTTTGGCCTATAAAGTATATACAGATGGTGCATGAGGGAATTGGGATTGAGTAGTGATCCCTCTCTTTCTCTCTCTCTCACAGAAACTTGTTCCTCAACTGCTTGCACTTAAAGGAATTTAAAATGCAGCCCATAAAATAGATGTTAAGTAAGGAAACCAGCAGTCTGCAGAATAAGTTGCACACATTCTACAAAAAGCTATTGAGGGAGAAATATTGTCATAAGCTGTGCAAAGCACAGTGTGGTAAGTCAGAAGCACAGTTCTGATGGAAATTACAACAGCAGTTTGAAGGCAACTCGTCTCAGGTTTTGTACCACACCAAGCAGGGTGTACAAGGCCTGCTTGATGGGAATGGCAGCAGGCCCTGGTGTTTTCCTCTGCCACAGACATTCCCCAGGAGATTCACCCCTGTGGGGAGAAATTCTTGGACAGAGAGGTCGTGGGCTGCCCTGTAACCCTGGAAGTGTTTAAGGCCAGGTTGGATCAGGCTTGGAGCAACCCGGCCTAGTGGGAATTGTCCCTGCTCATGGTAGAGGGTTGTGACTGAATAAACTTTGAGGTCCTTTCCAACACAAACTGCTCTGAGATTCTATCATTTTGTGACATTTGGCCCAGGTTGAACAAACCGAGCATCAATATTGTGCCTGTTGATAACAAAGAATTTTTTTGAGCACTTTTTTGGCCTCATTCCTCACAAGTTTCTCAGGCTTGGAGCTGAAATGTCTTAATCCTGGTCCTGCCTCTCTTTGTTTACCTCATGGCCACCAACTTCATGGCTGCTTGTGTTGAGGTCACCAGCAACAGAGCATCTGGCAGGAGTGCCAGCATCCATCCCTTCCCATAGAAACAGTTGGTGGAATAAATCCTCACCAGATGGCTGGGTTTAGACCATTTTGGCCATTAAAGCAGGACTTCCATGTGGCTTTTGCACACACAGGTAAAAATAAATTAAGAAAACACCTGGCTTCAACTGGCTTGAAAATTTACAAGCTCAGCCTCAAACTGGATTTGCTTCCCTGTGCTGTATTGATGATAAGGGAAAAAATATTTAGAGTAATTTGCAGTTAAAAGGTAGCTTAGCAAGCTCAGAGCTTCCTGAATACAGAGAGAATTGATTTTTCCCAAAAATAGCTGATGGGGAATTTCTCTGCCATTTGTACAGCTCTAGTGCCAGATGACTCCTTCTAGCTTGACGTAGGAAATCTGCTAAGGAAGGGACAAATGGGAGCGTGACAAAAGAGAGCCCTGCTGCTCTTCCAGCAGTGTCAGCATCTCTCTGTGAGTGCAGCAATCATCATTTTAGGGTTCATCCCCATGTTTCCTGCCATTGTCCATACTGCTGGGTTCACTCCCAGACCACAGGCAACCGGTCCCTTCCCACTGGTGGGAATCCAGGTGATTGTTTGGATTTGTCTGTCATTTACAGAGGGTAGGGATGGGCATCACACTGGGATTTGCTTCCTAAAGCAGGTAAGAAAAAGAAACATAGAAATGCATTTTGGGAGGGTTTCATAGCAAGGAAAGGTCATGTTGACTCAGGAGCTTCTGCCAGGAGATTCTGGAATGTTACCTTCCTTGAGTGCTGAGGACATTATGGACTCAGTGTGCTATTTTTGGAGGCCAGAAGCAAACAATGAAACTAAGTCAAATGAAAATGGATTTTTCTTCTGATATTGAGTCAAAAGAAAGTCACTCACAAATAAAACCTAATAAAACAAACAAATAAACAAACACATAAATAATAAAATTAATAACTAACTAATAAAATAATAAAAATAAAGTAATAAAATCTAATTTTGCAGTCACCTAATTTTTAGTCACCAATATTCTTGAGTGGTTTTTCCTCATGAGGTTTGCTGGGACTGCTGGGAAGGAAGGCTGTTAGGATGTTTTCTTGCCCTTTTGTGGGAGTAAGTTTTTACCCTGAATTACCACCCAAACACCATTTGCATTTTACCATACTCCTCATTCACTTTTTTTTTTTTAGCTGACTGATCAATACAGAAAATTCAGAAGCTGGTAAAAAGAAAACAAACCAAAAAAACCCAACAAAACCATGTGCAAGCAGGATTCTGAGTCATAATATATAAGATATGTGTTTGCCCCCTGAACAGCAGACTGAGGATATAATTGGCAGGTTTTATTCTTCTTCATGCACTCTAACTTTGCCAAGAGCAAGCTGACAGGGAAGCTGAGAGAACAGCAGAAACTTCTCAGGTTTCAGAGGAAATGATGGCCTGCAGCTTAGCCCCAGTTTACAGAGACAGGTAAGTGGAATGTTAGTTGAATGTGGAAGGTCACAGTGCTCCAGAATTCCTCCTTCCTGGGACTGCTGTAGGGAATTAAATGCGAGTTTCACCTTGACTTTGAACCATGAGGGCACAAAACTGAGACCCAAGGGAGAAAGAGCAATGGGATTCCTCTGGAAGGGATGACTGGGGAATTCAGGGAATGACGATATCATTCAAGGCCAATATCAGAACCAGAGAATCACAAAATGGTTTGGGGTGGAAAGGACCTTATGGATCATCTTATTCTGACCCCTTGCCATGGGCAGGGACACTTTCCACTACCCCAGGTTGCTCCATGCCCCATTCAGCCTGGCCTTGAACACTTCCAGGGATGGGGTATGGGGGTGAGGTCCCCACAAGATCTGAAGGTCCAGCCCTGTTCAGATTTGGTTAAAAACAGCAGTGGGGCAGGCAGGGTCGAGTGTGTCTTGAAAAATCAAAAGGGTCTAATAAAATAACTCAAAAAATACAAAACAATTTAGTTAAGCCAAGCACAGTATAGGGACAGATATAGACCTGTTAAAACACCTAGAGAATGCCCTTGGTTCCCTTGTTCTGTTCCTTTTTCTACTTAATAATCTAGGATGGATCTAATTGAAACCTTCCAGTAGGAAGGCATACAGGTTTTGATGAAGAGAGGTAAGGTCCAACAGGTGCTCCACTCTTGGCACTGAGTTAATTACAAAGACACATACAAGGAACTTTCCAGTTAAACTTCTTAAAAAGTCAAGAGGTAAACTGAGACCCTTTTCTTTTTAGGAAATGCCCACTTGGTGCTGGGGTGCATTACTACAATGGGGCATCCACACCTTCTCCAGGCAACCTGTGCCAGGGCCTCAGCACCCTCACAGGGAAGGATTTCTTCCTAATATCCAATCTAAATAATACTTTTTGTCAGTTTGAAATAATTTTCCTTTCTCCTGTCACTCCAGGCCCTTGTCCCAAGCCCCTCTCCAGCTCTCTTGGAGCTCCTTCAGGCACTGGAGGGGGCTCTGAGATCTCCCTGAAGTCTTCTCTTCCCCAGGCTGAACAACCCCAACTCTCTCAGCCTGTCTCCATAAAATAGGTGCTCCAGTCCTCTTACATGGCATAGCCCCTAGCCAGACAATTTAGTAATTAGTCCTGTAACTTTCCTAATGCAATTCCCCAACACAGGAATCAGTGCTGTGACAATGAATGACAGAACAGTGGAGGAGGACAACAATGGATAAATGTCTGCACCATCACATCCTTTTATGTCCTGTACTAAGCCCAGAATTCTCCTAACATATTCCATAAGCAAGGAAAAATCAGTCAGGTCCCATATGGCATCCTTCTCTAGGGCTTAACCTGTAAATTCCTCAAATTTCTGCACACCAATGATATTTTCCACAGAGGAACTGGATCTGATAGCACTGGTGTCAGGAGAAAGTGTCCCAATTAACTCTATAAAATTCACTATTGTTTCTGAACGCCTGACAGGAAAAATACCACTCTCAAAAAGTAGAACTGTGAAGTCTTACAGCTGCTCTGTGGCTTGGGAGATTTGGACAAGGCTGTTTTTTCAAACAAAACCAAGTTCAAACCTCATGAGAGTTGTTTAGATGATTGTGGGTTTCATTTTGATTGTGTGTGTGTGTTTTTACACTACCCATGGCTGGTTCAGACCAGGAGAACAAAGGCTGAGGAAGGGGATGACCAGTGTCTATGAATAAAACAGGAGAATCCACATCAGGGAGGGAGACAAGCTACTTAAAGCAACTGAAAAAGTTGTCACAAGGACAAATTTTTGCAAACTAGCCACAAAGACACAGAGACTAAAACTTAGAAGGCTGTCAGCATAAGAGTTGTGAAGCTCTGGGACAGCCAGAGTGGGAAGTGATGTGGGAAGGAACAAACTGATAGGTACCAAGATAGAAACTGATGCATTTATATTCTTAAATAATGAATAAATAATGCTGGTTGCATGCAGTAAGTATCAACCAGCTCTCCTCTCACAGTTAGTACACGAACTTTGGGGACTCAAGGACAGTTTCACATTTTAAATTGCTGTATTTTCCAGTTTTTTTTTCTCCTCCAGAGAATCAATAAATAAATACATAAATTATAAATCTGAGCTGGAGTAAAAAAAAAAAATAAAAATGAAAGCACCTAGAAAAATCAGAGAATGAACCATCCTCCAAGCCCAGAAGAATTAGGAGCTCGACTGCAAAGAAAGCCACCAAGCACAGGGACTGCATATCCCTGAGGCCCTGACTGTGAATGTTTCATCTGTCCTTACAACCAGGAACTGAGAACATTTAACAAACTATACAGTGTTCACAGATCAGACCCAGTGACATGTGACTGACATGTGAGAAATATTTGGTTCTGTTGGGAAAACACAGAGAAATTGAGATTCTGTCTTCCTGCTTTTTACTTAAGAAAAAAGGCTTTAAAAACCAATTCAGGCAAGCTCACAAAAAGGAATTTCTAAGAAGAAGACTGACCCACTTAGGTTTATTTTTAATAGATCTGGAAGACCTGAAGTATTTCAGAGACTACAAAAGTCAAAGTAAATAGCACAACCTCATTTTACTCTATCAAAGGTGTAATGAGAGAAATACTGGAAAATTGCTGTCTTTCAGGAAAAAAAAGGCAAAAGGAAAGAGAAACTAAATAGTGGGTGGGAAAAACTAACAAATATTATTTTAAAGCTGAAGGGAAAGCTTTAAGGAGACAAAGAGATAAACTGATTTCTTAGGATGACTTTCTCTTTTATACAAAAAAAAAAAAAATGAGAACAGGTTAAGGCATGGGCCTGGGAGTGTGACAAAATATTGTGACACACTGGGTATGAGGGAATCATGCCCCACTTTCTTATTTGTGTTCACTTGTAAAACTCATCTTGGTGAGTACTGAGCTGTACTGGTTTGGTCCAAATAAAAACTTGATCCTGCAGCAGCACCTTCACCCTGGCTGTATCCAAAGTTTCCATGTCCTTTATAAAGACATTGCTGCCAACAATTTGCTACCATTGTTACACTTCAGAGAACAGACAAAGCAAGAGTAGTGAGTTGTCCAAAATACAGAGAACTGACAATAATTACAGACACCTAAACTGTGGTTTTTTTGTTTGTTTGTTTTTGTTTTTTGTTTTTTTTTTCTTCAACCATCAACCCACCAAATCACCCAATTCCTGGTTCTTAGAAGCATAAAATTAACAGAATCATTAAAGTTGGAACAGACCTTTAAGATGATCAAGCCCAACCATCAACCCACCACTACCACCACTGTGTTCACCACTAAGCTGTGTCCTCTGGTGCCATATCCACGTGGTTTTTGAGCACTTCCAGGGAAGGTGAATCCACCACTTCCATGGGCATCCTGTTTCAGTGATTTACAGTCCTTGCCATAAGGAAATTTCTCCTAATATGCACCCCAAACTTCTCCAATGTGACTTGAAGCCATTTCTTCATGTCCTGTCATTTGTAAGTTGGGAGGAGATACCAACCCCTACCTGGCTATGAACTTATTTCATGTATTTGTAGGGAGAAATAGGATCTCCCCTCAGCCTCCTTTTCTCCAGTGGAGGCCACTAAACTTCCTTCCTAAGAATTTATTCCTCTTGTTGCAAGCATAGAGAAAAATCTGTGTCTCAAGGAAAATCGTCAGTGTTTGTTTCTGCAGCAAAGTGCAGCAGTAATAGTCATTGATGGTCAAAAATACTGGAGAAGTGGGAAGAAAAAAAAATCCAGAAAGATCCTGCCCAGTGAAAGGGGAGTGGCAGATAACTGAATTACCTGAAAGGAGGTTGTGGTGAGGTGGATAGGGCTCTTCTTCCAGGCAACTTCCAGGACAAAGGGAAACAGCCTCAAGTTGCACCAAGGGAGGTTCAGGTCAAATATATAGGAAAAAATTTCTTTGAAACAGACTCTCCAGGAAGGTGCTGGAGTCACCATCCCTGGAAGTGTTCTAAAAAGGAATAAACATGGATCTTTGGAGTTTGGTTTAGTGGGTGTGGTGGTCTTTGGCCAGAGGTTGGTCTTGATGCTCTTGGAGGTCTTTTCCAACCTCAGTGATTCTGTGATTCCAAGACAGAACTTCCAGATCCTATCACTGGCTCCTTACTGATTCCTCCTGTGACTGAGACAATATTTGTGGCAAAACTGGTATCCAAATGCAAAGAAATCCTCCTTCTAATTTCCTCCCTTTCTCCCTCCTTTAGAGGGAGTGATAAACAAGCTTCAGCCTTTATCTTTTACACCTGTGTTTCATTGCTAAAATTGCTGCTGGTTCTGTTGAGGTTCCCTTTGCTTCAGAGTAATTATGTGTTGTACACAACAGCAGAAAGAAAAAAAAAAGCAGGAGGAGGCTGCAAGAGAAACTCTGCCACATTTATTGTCATTTCATGGGATCCTGACCAAAAAAAGAGACTTCACAAAGCTATTAATTTGCTCAATTATGGCTGATAGATGCTAGCTCTTTCATTCCAGGGAATCCATCTCTTTCCTCAAAGCTTGTCAACGAGTCCCTGAGTGACACTACAACCTTCACCAGCAACAGATCTCGAGGCTTCATTATGGAAGAATTTTATATTGTTCAGTGATTTGTGTGTCAGTAGGTGCTACACACCTCACAAATCTGCATGCAGAGACAAGAGAAAGAAAGACAATGTGACAGTTTGGTTTCTTCAGCATTTTCTGCCGTGGAGTAATGGAATATGTTGTTCAATCTTCATAAAAAGAGAGGTTTGGTAACATGGCCTGTCCTCAGCAACTCAGCCCAATCAGATCCAAAGTGCTCATTAGCTGATGTACTCCATGACAAATTGCCTACCTACTATGATATGCAGAACCTCTCATACCAATTGCACCCATGAAATGGTCTCAAGTTAAATAAGATGGTTACAGCTAAATTATAACTGAGGGAAGGAGAAATTAACAGGCAGGAGCTGGGGAGAGATGAGCTGTTTTCAACTTGTGTTTGAAATGAGTCAGAACAAATGGGACACAAGGATAAAGTCAGAGCTGTGGGGAAGGCACTGGCAGCAGAAATAGCCCATGAAATGCCTGCTAATAATGAGAGAGAACAATTGTGGCTGAGGATGGCCTGCCTCTGTGGTGGGTTTTATAATATAGAAGGGTCATTTTAAACTGGAAGGTGTCGTGAATGAGGGAGTTAATAGGAAATGTCTAAGGCAGAGGAGAGCATGGACTTTGTTTTTTAAATATGTAGAAAGTGGCAATAATAGCATTTGTGCTTAGCCTTGATGAACTGCAATAGCAAAAGATGGTGAAAATGGTAGTGAACACCATAACTAATTAATAGATAACTAATTAAATTCAGTTTATTAGTATTATTCTCTATTTCTCCATGTTCCACGCTGATTATTACATATCTCCTCCTGCTGTGCTGCTTCCTAAGCTGCACTGAAAAACATTTGGAGTTTCCAGGATGCACCAGGTAAAGCCACTTTCTTTGGGGTAAACATTCAGATTGGAAATTAACTGCTGATTCCTGCAAACAGAAATCTGACAGTCTGCAGGGAACTTCCCAAATGAATGTTGAAATTAGAAAGAAACAAAGTTTAAAGTCTCTAGTTGGGGCACACAGATGAGGATAAAGGTGAGTTCGTCTTGCAAAGGAGGTGGAGGGTATTTGATTGGTGATCTCACACTGGGAGAGGTTGAAGCCTGCCCCACAGAGATTCCAACAGATCCCATCAGTCCTTAAAGCAGGAATCAGTGAGGTCCTGGAGCATTACACAGCACACAGGTGCTGCCTACCCCTGGTGAAAATATCCTAATCTAGAGAGTAATAGTGAAGTTGGAAGAAAAATATGTTGAACCATAAATTCACATGGAAAAGAAATGTCTAAAGTACACCCTGAAAGTTCACTGTCCCACTTAGTTGTTGTTTATTTTTCCTTTTCTTTCTCTTTTTAAAAAATCTATTTAGCAAAAAATTTTATATGAAGGAGAACGGCTCCACTGGATTCAATAAATCTGCTCTACTTTATCCAACCTACAATTCAGTCTGACTTTCTGCTATGACCTACCATTATCTTTCTACTTCACTACTCTTTATTACTTGATTCATTCCCTGTAGACACCAACACAGAAGTTCTTAAGGAAGGAGGTGAGTGTGATTTATGCAGCGAGTCGATGTATGGGTTCACAGAGGGGTGGGATTAATTTAATTTCCCTTTAAGGATCTGGTACAGGTATCCCACCTGAGTCTCTTGACTCCCATTGAAGACACTGGAGGTATAGAAAATATAGTTAATGGAGTTCAGTGTGAGTCATATGGCCAAATGTGGGTGCCTATTTTGGGATGGCAAATCGCACCCTAAGCTCCATTGACTCTGCTGACTCACCCTCCATTGACTGTGAGCAGAATCCAGGGCAACTTGCCCAGATACTGACACCCACACTGCAGATAATCACAGCTGATAAGACAGCTCCCACCAAATCAGCTCCAGGTGAAGAGCAGGACCTGCAAGGTGTCAGGTGAGCGGGGCTACCTGGGACAGAGGGACAAAAGTGGTCCTTCCACAGGGAACAGGGTGTGGGATAGGGAGATGTTTTGTTGGCTTGTAAAAAAGAATAAGAAGGAAGGGATGGGAAAGATTTAGCTGTTAAATATTTTTGCAATATGCTGATCATTAAGAATGTGATTTTCAGAACTGCTGAGCAGCCATGACGCCCACTGAAGACAATGGGTGCTCAGCACTTCCGAAAATCAGGCTCTTGATGCTTGCATTGAATGTAATCTTTAATATTTAAAGGAATAAAAAGGTCTGGGGGACGAGTATGCAGGAAAGTGAATGAGCTTCCTCCTCAGATGCTTTGCAAAGCCCTTTCCATCATTATTATTAATGCTTGCAGACATTATGTTCTAAGGAACACTACAGCTGGAGCATTACGTGGAAAGCAAGATTGAAGAAGGTTGGGCAAACTGGCTGCTGTCCCAAAGGCTGATCCAAAGATTAATAAAATCTAAAAGAAAAAAAACTATTGGAGTGACAGTCAGAAGAGAGGTTTCATCTGGTTGGAAAGAGGTTCCCAGTGGTCCATCTCTGTCAAGGCACTGTACCCTCAGGGTGAAGCTGCGTCACTTGGCTGAGCTGATGTAAAAACCTCTCTCAAGAAATGTGTGTCTTGTCCCTTAACTCCTCTCCCTCCTCACCCATCCAAAGTGCCAGTGTGTGCCAGCTCCAGTCCTGGACTGAGAACTGCAACTCCTCTCTGTTTTTGAGGAATTTCCCTGCCTGGTGATTGAGCTGAACTGGTACTCTACAGCCTTGGGCAGACAGCAGAGCCAGTACAAAGCAAGGTGAAGCACGAGATTTTGGGAAAAGGGAAATATGTCCTCACTCTTCCACAGATGGGAACGTGGTCACCTCGAGGCACTTTGTCACATGGAGCCACCCCCTCCTGTGCTGACCTGGAAGGGGGTTGGAGTGAGGGGAGAGTTGTTCTCTTCTGATGTCTCAGATGAAAAAGGAATTGGTCATAAGATGTGCCAAGGAAGGTTTAGATTAATTTAATTTTTTTTCCACTCAAAGATCAATTGGGCGTTGGAAAGAGTTGCTGAGGGTGGTGGTGGAGTCACTGCCTCTGGAAGTATTCAAGAGGTGTCAGGATGTGGTGATTGGGGATATAATTTAGGGCTAATTAAGGTGGTGCTACATTGATGGTCAGACTCAATGACCTTGAAGGTCTCTTCCAACCTTGATGATTCTGAGATGTGCACATGCTCTGAAAAATTTTGTGAAATCACCACATAGTGGTGGGGAAAACAATACATTTCTTTCTGGTTTATTACTTTCCTTGTGAAAAGCACCACCTGGATTATTTTCCCAGCATGATTTTTGGTGTGACCAAAGTGCAACTGCTGCAGCACAATAAGGATGAGGCCACTTTGCCAATTAATTTCTTATTTAAATGATCAAGAAAACTCAGGAGTCCTGGTGAATCGCATTTCCAAAGAGAGAAAGCAACTCCTGAGCTTCAGCTTTACCATCAGAAAGATAATAATGCTTCCAGAAATCAGAAGTAAAATAGTGATGAATAATAAGGGTGCAGAGAGAGCTGAGATACCCCAGGGATGTTTTCCATGTCTTGGCAAGGATGGTAGCCTGTGAGTAGATGCTGACAGAATTATTCTTACCAAAGGAGACTGGATGGGGATTGTGTCACAGGAAGAGTGGGTTTGAAGTATTTCATGATGGCAGGGATGTTTGAATCAGTTGGGTCTTGAAGATTTTGCAGGGAAGCAACTAAAGCAAACTGAGTCATTAGTGATTATTTTCAAGAGTTTGTGGAGGATTCAGAAGTACCAGAGTATTGAAGAGGGACAAATATAGAACCTTCCTGCAAAAAACAGAGTTGATGACTGATAAATAACAGACTGCTAGGCCTAACTTCAATTTGTGGGCAGATGCTAGAAGAAATTATTAAGCAATCATCTGCACATACGGAGAAGATAATCACCTTCTTAAAGACAAATAAATAAAATGCAAGTGTACTAGAGGAAATAATTCCAAATAAGCTAATTTAATTCCTCACTTTAGAAAAATCCAGATGAGAGAAAGATGGTAAAATAAGATGCTACATTAGGCTAGAAAACGTTTTTAACAGTATGGTTTGGAAGAACCAATTGTAGTGAGGAAGGGATAAATGGCAAATCACTTTTGAAGAGTAATTGTCAGAAGCTTCTTAGCATCAGAATAGAAGGGGATCTTAAATGAGATATCTTGGTGATATTTCTTAGACTTGCTTCTATTTCAAATACAACCACTCACTTGTTTTAGTAAAAAAAGTATAGCTAAATGCTTGTGAACATCAGCAGGGTGGGGTATATGTAGAAGCATTTCAGTGAACAGAGGTGGAATCTGAAATGGTCTTGAAAACAAAATGACAGATATGAATTTAGGAGAAAAAAAAATAATTTGAACACATACAATATGCTATGCCAAGGTATAAGAAGTTAAATCATGGAACTGTAAAATTGCTTGTGTTAATGATCATTTAGTTCCAACCCCATGCCATGGGCAGGGACACCTTCCACCAGACCAGGTTACTCCAAGCCCCATCCAACACAGCACTGAATACTTTCAGGGACAGGGCATCCACGTCTCCACAGCTTTTCTGGGCAAAAAGCACAAATGTAAAAATGTTTGACAGAATATCAGACACAATTCTGGTGCTGAAAGGGGATCTTGAACTCCCTATAAAGCAGTTGTGTGGTGCTGTACAAGAATAGAACTCCTTGATGGGACCATTATCAGTCAGGGAGAGCAGACTTGTCAAGGGAGCTCAGTGCCAGCAGGGTCAAGAGCTGCAGCTGATTATGGACACTGCACTTCACAAAGTGTAGATATCTCCTGGTAACAGTCCTGGAGGAGCAACCAGAATTGCAGAAGGGTTTGAGCACTTGTTATGTCGGGAGAAATTGGGTAAATAACACTCTTCTGTTTCAGCTCCTGCAAACACTTCTCCACCTCTCAGACACTCCTCTGACTCCCAGAGGCAAAGCAATGTTCAGATTCCACACTTGATGTTTTGACCATCCTGACTTCTTCCTTAAAGACCTTCCTCAGAATACCCAGGCAAAATTCCTTCTTGCTCCTCTCTAAGCACAACACTACTACTCCACACTCATCTGCCACTGCCTCATTGAATTTTGGATCCCCTCTGCTCTGTTCCTTATAGGATAAGGGTCCCTTCTGCCCAATTGATACCCTGATTCCCTCAGCGGGATTCCTCTTCTGTGTTTCTTATTGGCCTGACTGGAGAGTGAATCACGATTCTTAACTTCAGGAATGAAAATCAAACATCTTAATTAGACCTACAGTTACCAAGTAAATCCTTCTCAGTTAAAAGAAAGGGAATAATTACTGTTTTCTTCAGGTTCAGGAGCTGGGCTTTGATGATCCTGGTGGGCCTCTTCCAGTTGGGGATATTGCTATGATTTTATGATACTCCAATAGATGATCTGATACTTCAAGTGTTCAAGCCCTAATTTGTGTGCTTCAGTTAAATGTAAAGTCAAACGCTGTAACTCCACCCCAAAATGTCCTGCCTTAAGTCATCCATGTGGACTTCATTCCTCAGTGGAAACTTCAGAAAAGTTCTTTTTTTTTTTTCCTTTTTT
>WEIU01016754.1:326729-350885 GCA_013389925.1 Aegithalos caudatus
TTTGTAAGGATGCTTGTAAGAAATCTAGAATGTTGTGACACATATCAGCACATTCCTAACTCCTTTAGAAAAAAAAACCAAACAGTAAAATATATAAAATTTCCCTACCCGAACATCCATGCTTTTCCATTTTAATAATAGGGCCTCCTCAAGATAGGGAGTTTTCAAGAACCGACACCTTAGAAGCACTATAGAAACGTTTAATAAATAATACATTTCAAAAATTCCCATTTCTCCCTTATCTTCAGCATTCTTGTCCACATAATACATAAACTGTCTTCTATTTCCATTCTTCCTCTCTCTAAAAGCTTATTTTTCCTTACAAACCCAGAATATATGTATTTTAACATATATTTCCAACATTTCCAGAATAAGCTCTCCAAGTCACTGTAAACCCAACCCTTTAAGATAATCCCCTGCTAATCAACCATGAGCTTCTCTGTTCCAGAAAAGACTCTCCAAAAGCATCACACACTAAAATTTAAGGCAACATATTTTCAACCCAAAGTTTTTACTAAGTGCAGTGAAAAGACATTAACTGCAGGCAACACCTCTTCCTATGTGAACTTTTCATCCTCAGCAAGAAATGTAGCCTTGTGGACAGGGACAAGTCAGGCTTCCAACCCATCTCTGCAAATGATTTACTGTCCAGTCTCTTGGTTAATTCAGTTATAATCCCTGCCTATTTCCTGCTGTGTAAATCAGAACTTAAAATCTCATCAGAAGTGGAAAGTTCTCCATGGTAAAGGAATTAATATTTCCAAACTGTCCATTCAGTTTTCTGTTTAAACTATTATTGTCTGGATCTGAGTTAGATGCCAGTTGAAAACTCACAAGATCTAATTATAGTTCTTACAGAGTTGTAAATCAGAAAATTCAGCACTGGAATGTAAAAAATCTGATTCTGGAATAAAATGGTTGCAATACAAAACTCAAAAAGTTATGAAAAGAAAACAAACAGTGGCAGCTAAGCATGTAATCTAGATTTTCCTAAAATTTATTCTTGAGTGTTGGAACATAAATTGTAACTAAATTGCATTTTATACCAAATTGTCATTTGGCATCTTTGCTCTGGAGGATGTATTTCCCATGTCAGTCTGTTCTGTAGGGTTTGATCAATAAAAATCTCCAGATATTTTGCAAACAGAGGAGAAAAGAAAAAAAAAAAAAAAAAAGTGTTATAAATCAGAGGATAGGAAATGAAGAAAATTCATCAGGTGAACCACAGGGCACATGACAAAAACTGATTGGCAATAGTAGGAACAATAAAGAAGAATTTTCCAGATATGAGAAAAAAGACAAACCAAAACCATCTTAAGCTAGAATCTATTACTACAGGTGAAATGCAAGAGTATCAATAATAAAGCTGAGAGGAAAAAATAAAGAAAGGTGAATGAATGCAGTGACATTTAGGTCCAGCCTTTGTGAAGAAGGCAGATGATGTAGACACATCAAGAAAAGAGATGGCCCAGGTTATTACAGGCCTGTCAATCTAGCACTGATCTTAGTCAAAATAGTGGAGCAACTGATATAGGACTCAATTAATAAAGAATTAAAGAAAATTAATATAAATCAGTATCAATCATCACTAGCTTCTGGAGAAGAGAACTCATTAAATAAATGTTATGTCCCTGTTGGTGAGGATACAGGACAAGGGGGTGTGATGAAGCCAATTATGTAAAATTAATGTCTGGGCTGGTGCAATGAATCCCCAGGACTCAAGTGATACCAAACAAAGGATGACCAAGCACTCTGGTCTCTGGCTGCCCCAGTAACCAGGAAAATATCCCACAAAAACAGTGTTGATATGGTTTTCCTTCAGAGAAATGGCCCCTCTGAGTATTTCTGTCAACAGCATGGCAAATCTATCACATTAGACTGATTATTGTAGGATCCTCGTTACAGAGGTATCAAAAGATGTCCATAAGATCAAAGCAGTCAATGGGAACAAATGAACATCCAGACAGGGGTTAAAAAGGGATTTGAGGTCCTGGAATGTAGGACTCCCAAGCACAAATGAGATGAGCTCATTTGCAGCACTCATTATTGAAGAGATGCAATCCACATCTGGGATCCACAAGCCATGAAAGATTTTGAAAAATAGGGAAGAGTCCAACAAAATTCAGTAAGTGATAAAATCTAAACAGTCCTACCTCCAAAGGAAAGGAAAAAAAAAAAACAAAAACAAAAACAAAAAACCAAACCAAAACAAAACAAAAACAAAAAGAAAAACAAAACAAAACAAAACAAAAACAAACAAACAAAAAAAAGAAAATAAAAACCAAACCAAAACAAAACAAACAAACAAACAAACAAACAAACAAAAAAAAAAAAAAAAAAAAAAAAAAAAAAAAAAAAAAAAAAAAAAAACCCACCCAAGCAAACAAAGAAACAAATAAAAACCCAAAGCCCACATCAAGAGAAAGGGATCAGGAAATTGTATGAACTGTCCTTATCAAAGAGAAATGACAGTCTCTCATGGCACCAGGATATGGTTTTTTAGGGAATATGAATTTGTTAATGAGGGCTTTGATAGATGATGCAAGAGAAAAGTAAAATACCATGGTAGGACTCATTAGATGGAAAAATTCACTTTGGGATGGGTTGTGTGGGTTGTGAGCACAGAAGGGAATTTCCATCAGAGAAGCAGAATGCAGGTTATGGTTATGCCCCTCATCATTCAAAATTTTAAAACTGTAATTTCTCCCTCTATCTCTCTTGTCTCTGAGGTGAACTAGTTGAAATCAAAACTGATTTGGGTGAAATTCACTGGCTAATGGTCACTTTGTGTGCTCACAGCAGTTCCTTCTGCTTTCATCATTTAGGATACCATGACTGGATCCAGTAATTGATAAAAGCTTCCTGGTACTTCAATGTATTTGCTCCCCCTGCAATGTACTTATGCAGTGTAACATATGTTCACTGGGTGCACAACACGGTATTGTTGTTATTAAAAAGCAAAATTAAAGGAGGAAGCCAAACAGACCTTCCCAGGCTGCATTTGCTTCACACTGATGTGTGTTTTTCATCCCATA
This sequence comes from Aegithalos caudatus, assembly GCA_013389925.1. Taxonomy (NCBI): domain Eukaryota; kingdom Metazoa; phylum Chordata; class Aves; order Passeriformes; family Aegithalidae; genus Aegithalos; species Aegithalos caudatus. The sequence continues at coordinate 329,765 of WEIU01016754.1, forward strand.
AATTTGTTATGGCTTCAGCTCCCAAGCTTGAGTGAACATTCATCTTTCTTCCTTTACATATATACCCAAACAAAGCTGAGCTGTGGGCTGGCAGTAAAGAAATGAGACTCACATTATTGGCTTTGCATTAGGTTTGTTTATAAAAGACAAGGCATATTAATCATAGATATCTACAGTGGGAGATGCATGCAGCAATGCAGGAAATGTATTCATTCCAGAAAAGCAGGATGTCAAGCAGACCAGGAGGTGCTGTGGATTGATGCACTGGCTCCTCTCTCGTAAAGAAAACTAAACAAGATTTTTCTCCAGCACAGGCAGAAAACACACATTAACCCTGCCCATTTCTGGCTCCCCAAGGGACATTTTAAAACATTTTTTTTTTCCCTTGGAGTTGCCAATTTGTTTGCACTGCTGTGACAGTCAGTAGGTGATGTTTAAACATGGGTTTGCTCCAAAACATGGTCCTTGCCATGCTCCCACAGAACATGCCTTCCCATGTGGATGTAGCAATCAGCTACTGGAGGGACAGGCTGGAGAGTCCACTTGCTTCAGTTCTGGGTGTTTTAAATTTGAAGGCTAATTCTGCCTTTAATTTTGTAATGCCATGCAAATGTCAGTGATACTCCATGGGGGAATATCTGTTGAGAGGAAGGAACTTGCCTTTAAGGTGGAAATTTGCCTTAAAACCAGAGGTAAAGGAACTTTTTTCCTATTCTGCATATAAATGCTCAGGCAAAATTACTGGACAAAAATGTTTTGATAATGGGGGATACTCCAGAAGTGTCTGGACACAACCTTGCAGCTGTGCTCTGGGATGCCCCTGCTTAAGCAGGGAGGTTGGACCAAATTATTCAATGTGGCCCCTTCCAACCTGTCCCATTCTGTGATTCTCTAACTCAAAATTGTGAATTCACTGCTATTAAAAGGCACCACAATTTGTGCAACCACACATTAGAGGAAAGAAAGGGACCCTGTCCAAAGGAACCTTTTAAAAACATCAGCTACTGGGGACAAGTTCAGTTCTTAAAAGCTTCCACAGAGATATGTAGGAAATTTGGATATATAGTCCCAAAGAAGAGAAATTTGACCACGAATTATTTGTGGTGACTTGTTCCTTAATTGCTTCTCCTCTAATTTCTGGTTGTAAATGTGACCAAAATCTTTTAGAGGCTCTCAGCTAGTTGCACAAACAACTTTCAAATGGGTGAAGAGACAGGAGATGTGGTCCCAGTTTCAATACTAAAATAGGAGCTCTTTTCCTGTGGTGGTGTGGCATGGTGATAGAACATAAACCCTGGATTTCTCTCTAGCACTGCATGACTGGGAAAAACAGGATTGACAAAATCCCAGGAGGAAATTGAGCTCAGTTGGGTTTTATGTGTTCAGTGACCCCTGGAGTAGTTAAGGAATAGCTGTTGATAGTGAAAATAACACAATAATGGCCACAAGAGTGTCTTGCATAGTGGTGACCTTGAGAAGTCACTCAGGAATGTTAAGAGGAATGTCAAAGGCCTCAGGGAGAGATGTCCAGAGGCAGGAGATTCAGAACAGATCCAGACAACTGGGATATTTCAACCAGAGGAGACAAAAAAAGACTGCTAGAGTTAGAAATAAACCACCCTACACAAAAGAAAGTAGCAGAGGCTTCCACATTTGTCTCTTTGCATAAGTATAATTAAGCAGCACAAGAAGCTGACTGTGTCTCTCAGAAGTCAGCAGATGCCAAGAAGAAATGGTCTTGGTGGAAAAGCAAAGTGATTCAGAATTAATGAACAATAGATTTTATTCCCCAGACAAAACTCTTGCTCAGTCTGAATGGGAATAAATGACTGGGAGCCTGTGAACATCTATCTCTATTTATTTATTTCAGATCAGCCAGGACCTTGATCTAGTCATGCCTCCAAAGGTCTCTAGAGGGTTTCTCTCTTTCTTTACAAAACTACTACACTCACAGGAAATGGAGGTTTTGACTGGTCACATAGTCTTGAATGTCACAGATAGTAAAGACTATTCCCTTGGCTATGACATGGAATCAAAAAGGGGTTGTAAAAGTGAATTAACTTAACCTTCAAGGATAAGATGCATTGCCCTATAAAAAAAACACAACATGGTTGGCCTCTGTTTTCTGATATTAATCTTTCTTGGGAGAATATTCTATGGAAAACCTGACCTGGCAGCTCCTGCAGTTCCAGTGGAACATGAGTTTTTCCACAGAATCTGTTCTGTAACACAATCAAAGCAGAAGCTGTCCACAGGAAAAGAAGGAAAATACTAAAATCCTCCCCACTGACAGAGAGATCTCACAAAATCACAGGATGTTTGAGGTTACAAGGGACCTTTGGAGGTCATCTTATTCAACCCCCATGTCCAAGCAGGACCACCAAGAGCCATTTACTCAGACCCATGAACAAGATTTAAGACTTCTTGGTCAAGCTCATGAAAAGATTTAAGACTTCTTGGTCAAGCTCATGAGGTCACTGTCAGCCTACCTTGACCATCTTTGCTTTCTGCTTGTGTAGGTTAAAAAAAAAAACAAACTCAAGGAATTCATTATCCATCAGCTCAGGTCACTGTCTGTGCAGGACATGTGGCAGTTTGACTTCTCACATGCAGCAGTGATGTCACAGATCAGAGAATCAGAGAATCAGAAAATAACAGTCATAACCTTGGTGGTCTTCCCTGGACTTGCTCCAACAGCTCCAGTTCCTTCCTGTGCTGGGACCCCAGAGCTGCAGGCAGCTCTGCAGGTGGGATCTCACCTGAGCAGAGCAGAGATGCCACCTGAGACACCACAAGATGTCGCCTCTGTCCATACCAATGTCCTGTCCCTCTCCAAGCTGAAATGAGAGTGATTCTTAGGGATGTCCTGTGCAGGGCCAGGAGTTGGATTCGATGATGCTTGGGGGTCCCTTCCAGCTCAGGATATCCTGTGATTCTACAATGCTTCCCCTCCATCACCTCTGGTTCCAGCCTCTGACAGTCAGTTTAGTATTTTCTTTACCCAGAGCCCCACATGGACAGACATCCCAACACACACAGCCTGACAGACACCTCAGCAGGCCCAGGCACACAGCAGGGTGGTGGAACAACCAGAAAAAAGAGTCACACCCCTTCTCCTCCACGCCCCATGGCATCAGCAGCAGCTGCAGCCCAATTCAGCTCAATAGTTTACAGGTGTCTCCAGGAACAACTGCTGTAAAAGGCTCCTAAAATATGCACTTTTTTATTTCTTGTTTTGTTGTTGTGATTTTTTTTTAGGTTTTTTTACCACTCTTAAAATCTTGTACAGCAACAGTTACCCAATGAAAGCAGGAATTAACGGAAACTAAAGGAAATGAGAGACACTGAAGGAAAAACAAACATAATCAGCACCAGCTGCAGCTCAATTAAACAACTGCTCAGAGAAAACTACTCATTCACAATTTACTCACAGAAATCCACTTTCTTACATTCTCTTCAGGATTTCAGAAGCACTCTAAGACTCCTTATGAAGTAATTTAAGGCCCTCCAAACTGCAGAGGGAAATTGCACCTGCTTCACTGGCCACCCTCAAGGAAGCTGGAGAGAGGTGAGACCAAGAAGTGAGGTCCCACTTTTGCCTTCGGGAACAGGTTCAGAGCCTGCACCCACAAGGACAGAAAGAAACCTGAGTTTCTTCTCTTCAGGGTCCTGAGCTCTGCCTGCAGCCTCCTCTTTGTGATTTGGTTAGTTGGGTTTTTTTTGACAAATGTGCACTCACCGTTTTTCTTCACCCACTTGTCCTTATCTCATCTCCTCATTGTCTGAGATGATCCCAATGTTTCCAATTTACACAGGAAATGTATTATGAGCCCAGTGCAGACACAGCTGGTGTTAAATGTCCCAGGAATATGATTTAAGATTGAAACACTTTTCCTTCAGACTCTGACATTGAAATGTTGATCCTCCTTCCCAAGAGACATGGGCCTCTCTTCATGTGCTTGTCTCACCCCAGTAGGGATCAGCTTTCAGTACAGCATGAGCAGGAATGAGCAAGCAGCAGTGAGGAAAACTCTCAAACTGGAGAAGGGATCAAGTACAATATTGTGCCTTCTTATTTTAAACCCAGCTCCAACTGTGACTAAAGAGTGTCCTGAAAACACTTCTCATATTGCCCCATCTGTGGGAGAGCAGCTGATCCAGTGTGACCAAAGCAGGCTGTTGGAATCTTTCCTTCCAGCATTTAAGTTTGTTTTGGTTTTTTTTTGCAATATACTGTGGTTTGCAAAAGCATGGTTTCAGAAAAAAAAAATGGATTCTAAGAAAGTTTCTCCAAATATTTCTCCAATGTCAGTAGGATATACTTCATTTTAAGATTAAAAGAAATAAAATCTTATCTTGAGTTTTAACTGATGGATAGGTAACATAGAGAGGTAAAGGGAGAAATTATCTTGTCTAAAATCTTGCAGTTACTGAAATACCTGTCAAGGTTCACAATGTGATTTGTGTGTTTGGGGAAAGGTGGGTGTCACTAAACCACTGACAAGCTCCTAAACTGCAGCCTGGGAAGACCAAGACTCACTGGCATTTCCAAGGTGGTGCTTATCTATCAAGCCTTCATTTCCAGTGCCTGGACACTGGATACTGCTATACTTTCTTTCAGCATGTGATATTGTGAGTTTCTTAGGCAAGCACAGCTGCTTTCCTCCTGCTGCACTCAGGTAGTAACTAATGAGATTCTATTCTGATTTTTTTTTTTTTAATCAGAAGAAAGATAACCCACTTGTCCACTCACAATGGTAAAGGAATAAGGGATTTATAAAACATGAAAACAAGACATCCACTGCCTAATCAGTGTAATTACCACTATTTGGAACCTTGGTTACAAAAAAAATTATGCTGTTTTCAATGTCTGAAAACCACTGAAGCCTGAACTCTGCTCTTTCTTCAGACCTTTTCAAACAAGCATTGCCCTATGCTGAATCACACAGTTCTTCCATGACTGAGTTCAATTCTCCCAGTTACAGGGAATGATGTGGGACAAATATTGTGAGTAGTCTCTTTATTTATTAATTAAAGTTCTGTAGGGGATGGTGTTGAGGAGCACAGTGCCACACTGATTCTACAGATGGCCCAATCAGGAGGACCTGTCCAGAGAGGGGTTCTGGACTCCCCATCCCTGAAAGTGTCCAAGGCCAAGTTGGATGGGGCTTGGAGCAGAGTGGGATAATAGAAGATGTCCCTGCTCATGGCAGGGGGTTGGAATGAGATGATCTTAAAAGGTCCCTTCCAACCCAAATAATTTTCTGACTACAATTTCTATGATCCTATGACTTTTCTCAAGGTGACCTTTTAAAATATGTCACCATGCTCTATTTTCCCTCTCCAAATACAGCTTCTATCTCTCCTACTCAATCTCCTTCAGTGCACACCCATCATCACATTTAATATCATACTGAAGTATCTGTAACTGATCCATCCTCTGATGAGTTGCTCTGCAGCTCAAATATGTGTGGCTGTCCTGCATCATGACCCAACAGAGAAATACAAGGAAAAGGTTTCAATAAAACAAAGACCCCTGAGGAATGTGCTGTAAATATCCCTGTCCTCAGTCCAGCCCTGAGCCTTGAACTGATCCCATGAATTTCTCATCAGCAACCTGAGGCTGTTCTGTGGGACCTGTTTTGTCTTCCTCTTTGCAGCAGGGCAGCTCTGAGGCTGAGGGAGATTCTATCCATCACCAGTGAGTATGTAATTAGTTCTTTATTAATTAAAGATTAATTTAATTATTTATCAAAAGGGAGTACTTAATTCTATAGCAAAACCTCTCACTGGTGTAACACCATCTCTAACAACCAGGCTCTTCCCTTGGGATACACAGAAATGGGAAGAAATTACAAGACCCTGAATCACCTGCAGCCATCTAAGAGTGTTCTGAGCATGGGCCTCTTCAGCATTCTGGTGTTGAGAAAAGTGTTTTTGCCAAATTGGTCTACTCATTGCATTAAAATAGGAAGACAACCCATAAATATTTAGATTTACTCCAGAGCAAATGGGATAACAAATTAAATATTGGAAAGTTTCCAAGGGAGAAACAGAACCAAACCAAACCAAAATAAAATATCTCCTGGCTCTAAATCAGAGTCCTCTGTCCTTCACATACCTCTACATAATTTTATTGTCTTTTTCATGGCTAAATTAATTTTTCTTTCCTCAAAGTCTGAGGCTGAGAATTGTGTTCCTACAAATTTGGGTGTGATCCTCCCTATTTTAAAAGCCCAAAAAGGTTTATCAGGACATTCTGGGCAGAAAGTTCCATGGAATTGCTTGAAGACATTTCTCTGACTAGAGACTCTCTTTGTCCTGTATTTACATATTTACAGCTGCAGTCCTTGGGAAAGCTGTTGTGTTGTCTGGCTTGCTGAGCAACACAGAAGTGCTGTGAACACCTTTTGGGACTCTGTAAATGACAGATAAATATTAATAATAATGTGACTTAACAGCTGGTTTTTCTATCTTTTACTACCCTGCTTCCATGCAGTAAATTGCAACGCTGTAAAAATGATTGGAGTGAAGAGGAATTTTAAGAGGCGTTATCGATTAATATTTTTGGCATGAAGAGCTGAGTAATTCTTGGCAAAGAATCTTACTGAATTTATTCACTCTCAATTGCATTCAGTGCCACAAAAAGGTGACCAGCTGACGTCACTGGAGGCAAAACTTCTGAGAGGCAGATCTTCACTAGGAAAATCATCTGTGCCTAATGGGACTTAGCAAAGCAAAGCAAAAGGGAAGGTGTGGAAGTTTCCAGGTTTTGATCTATCTAGAAGGCCATAATAAACTCAAGGCATTCTGTAACCACTAACCCAAACTCACAGCTGACCGTTCTGATAAGTATAATTTTTTTTGTGATTGAGTGAAGAATTTGTTTCCTTTGATAAGAAAGGAATTAATGAAAGTAAGCACTAAGCAAGTGCAGTGGGCAGGGGCAGTAGAAGCTCCTGCAAACATTTCTGTAACACAGAAGGATAATGTCCAAGGATAAAATCACAGAATCACAGAATGGTTTGATTTCAAAAGAATCATAAAGATAATCTATTTCCAACACTCCTGCCAAGTTCAGGGACACTTCTTATTCCACCGAGTTGTTAAAACCAAGATCTGACCTGGCCTTGAACAATTCCAGGGATGGGGAAGCCACAGCTCCTCTGGGCAACCTGTGCCAGGGCCTCACCACCCTCCCATGGAAGAATTTCTTCCCAATATCCAATCTACCACTCCTGGAAGTGTTTAAAAAATGTGTGGCCCTGGCAGGGGAGGACATGGTTCAGTGGTGAACATGGTGGTGATGTTGGGTTGACAATTGCAGATTATGATTTCAGTTGTCTTTTCCTACCTGAACAATTCCATGATTCTATGAAAAGAAGTGTGAGACACTTCCAGCTACCTCGGCTGTGTCTGTGTTGTGGGATGTGAAACTTCATCGTTCTGAAAACACAAATTATGGGATATGTGGAATGGAGCACCCACTGCCTTAGTCCTTTCCTTACTAAACTGGCACTTCCAATTTACAAAAAATACAGTTTGGCACAATGATACAGTATTCTATACATTTTGAACCAAATTGCCACTGCCAAACAGAGCAGACTTTGTTCCTAAGCAGGGATTCAATATGGGAAAAACAGTGATCTTTGGATGAGCTCCTGAAGAGTGTCTCCTGTAAGTGGCAAAAGTCAGCCTGTGAAGAGATGCCAAGCCACCCTTCTCTTTCAAAAGCTGCACAGAGGTGCATAACCTGAGCTAAAAAACCCTTACAAATATCTGTGGTGTTCCCATAGTATTTCAGGTGCTGTGTTGTAGCTGTTGGACACAAAATGAAGAGCTTGACTCCAGGGTAGACAAAAGATCAGAAGGTTTTATTTACAATTCATCCAGCCTTTTTATAACATGTTGTGCTAAAAAGGCATGTCATTAGTCTGTAAAACTGACACCTCTCTCCATTGGTTAAGTAACAGAAACAACACCTGGAAGAGAGGTTGTTATGAGAAACTTAGAAATGTTATGAGAAGAGAAAGATTATTTACATGAATTGTCCTTGAATGAAAATTCTCTCAGGAAATCTTCCCAAGAGAAGAAAATCAGCCACTGACAAGCTGAAAACCTCATAAACTCAGAAATATCAAACCCACAATGTGTGTGTTCCTATATTTCCATATAATGCTGTATCATACCATGGGTGCAGTTTCCTCATGAAACAGTGAAAAGTGGGGAATACCAATGGATCATGGCATTTATAAAAACTCCATTAAACACAGCCAGGGTTTCTGAAAATTCTCCAAAACCACTTTTGCAAATGTTACCCCCAGAGGTCTGAGATGGAAAAAGGCAGAGACCAAAGTGAATCCCACTTCATCCAAGGAACAGTTCAGCTGAGCAGCCCCTGTGCAAACATTTCCAAACACTGTGCTTGGGAAAGAAAAACACAATTTGGGAACATGAATGAATGAGAATGGAAATTACACGGCTGCCTTGCAAAATAAGTGGAAAACAATGGAGTGAAAAATAAGTCGAGTAAGAGAGAGAGAGCAAGCACAGCGCTAATGATAAGGCAAACTTTTCCAGATGTGAAAATCAATTTTATTCCAAAACTTCCCAGCCTTTTCATTTACAAAGCAATAAAATTCTATTTGTCCCCCATTCATTTGCTACATAAAATGCCACTAAGCTACTTGCTCTCGGCAACCACACAAAACGTAATAGGTTAGGACTGCAGCCTTAAAATATATTAGGGTTTTTTAATGAAACCAATTTATATCAGTTTGTGCCAGTGAAAGGGCTGAAGCAACTTAATTTAGTTTCATTTTCCACACATTTGTGGCCAAAGCTAGGATTCACTTATTTCTAATTCAGCCTGGATTCCACATGCCTGCCTAAGCCGTTTCTAACTGATTTAGCTGGTGACCTCTATTAAATAGCCAGGTGTTGGGCTCTATTAAATGGAAAATCTCTTGGTACCTACACATGACCATGGCAGACACCTCCTCATTTGTATGGTTTTGATTTGTGTGTGTGCTCAGTCAGAGGGCACAGGACTTCTTGCAGGTGAGAGGGAAAATTATAGCCATAAAATTGAAGATTCTTGTAGCTAAAACCTGCCTGTGTCTGTCCATGCTGCATGCAACATCATCATAATCTGAGATTTAAACATTATTAGAGCCCCAGACAAACAGATTTTCAGAGCTTGGTTCTCTAATAACTAAATAACTTTTTTTTCTTATTATTATTTTTTTAATCTTTCCTTGTCTGGACACTGTTTCTTCACTTCATAAAATCATTGAACCACAGAATGGCCTGGTTGGAAGGGACCTTAGAGATCACCTAGTTCCAATCCTGCTGCCATGGAGGAGTTGCAGCTACTTTAGATTAGTGTGACTTCAGTCAAAAAAAGCTTTGTAGGATGACCATGAATCTTTTATTAGAGAGAGAAGGCAAAAAACCTTTGAGGCACATGAGCCATTCTTAAGGCCATTCCAATGGTCTGTGCTCCCAAGAGAGTCTCTGGCTTTGTTTTTTCCCAGATATCTGTCTCAGTCTAGTAAAAAACATAATCTCCACTACAAATCCTGTTGGATTTTTATCTCAGAGCACCACAAACACAGTCAGTCCATTTGTTTCATGCTCTCTGTTGTAGTAATGGTGGATCATTTTGAAGTTTATTCTAAAATTTAGTAACTCAGAGAGCACCTACACCACCACAGCTGTTTTTCTCAAGCCTTCTGTTGTGTAGGGTATTTTACATCTAGCAGGGAAGGAACCTGACTTATACCAATTCCCCTGGTGGAGTTATTGATAGTATTTCTCCTCTGTCTGGGTAGAGGTTTTTTCCCAAAATTTTGTAGGAATGTAAGCCTGAAAATTTCTGCTTTGGCCAACTTGATAGAATTCAGCTGAATGATTGTGAATTTATGCAGGGCAGAGAGGACACACAGATGCCAAGACCCAGGAATGGCACATGCTTGGAAACAACATGTCTGCAGATAAAGTGGAAAGGAGGAGAAGGGAGGTTAAAAAAAAAAAGAACCATCCTGGTTTCTAAAAATTCAAATCCAAAGCCAGACTTGCTGGAAAACAAATTTGGAGAGAGGTTTTTCCATCTGACCCCACCCCTTTGAAACCCTGCCCTGGCCACAGGGATTAAGGGATCTCTATCCAGTAAATTCTGTGGACCTGTGGAGGGAGTTTCATTTCATGTTCAGTGGAAAACAGGACAGCAAACTCCTGTGGTCATTTCTCAAAGAAGTGATGAAAGGCTGAACTTCTTCTCACCTCTCTGAGGATGTTTACTTTGCCATTATTCCCTAGAGAATTACATAGGGACAACACAGCTAATTTATACAGGAATAATACCCTGCCTGAGGTATCCCATGAATTAAAGGGTTTGGAAAAAGCTCTATTTTCCCAACACCTGGTAGCATTAAATATGAGAATGAACAATATGTTGTTGTTTAGGGATTTCATTTTTTGACAATCCAGAGTTAATATTCTCTAGTCTGAGACAAGGAGATCAAACTCAATGTTAGAATCGAGGAATCTTTCATACCTGGCTTATTTACACTCAAACAAAAGGGGGGGTGATGATTTTTACTGTCTGGGGTTGTTTAGCCTGGAGAAGTCTCTGGGGAGACCTCACTGCAACCCTCCAGTACTTAAAGGAGTTTCATGAAAAATAGAAAGAGCAGCTTTTTAAACAGGCAGATAGTGGTATCAGGGGGAAAGGCTTTAAACTGAAATAGGAGAGATTTAGATAAGATGCTAGTTATCTAGAATTTAGAAAGATACTAGTAAAGAAATTCTTTACTCAGATGGTGGTGAGAAACTGCAAATGTTGCCCAGAGAAGATGTGGATTGTCCATCCCTGGAAGTGTTCAAGACCAGGCTGGAAGGAGCCTGGAGCAACCTGGTCTCATGGAAGGTGTCCCCTGCCCATGGCAGGGGGAGTTGAAATGAGATGGTCTTTGAAATCCCTTCCAACCCAAGTCCTTCTGTGATTTCGTGATTCTATGATTATTCTCTTTTCCCCTTTACAAAATGGGGATGCTTTAATGAACTAATTGGTTACTGCTAGACATATTGAACTGTGGTCATGTCAAAGTGTTAAGAGATTCATTCCACACCTGATGGACTAAAGTGCCTGTTCAGTGTGTTTGAAAAAGCAATTCATCACATATTTGGCTCTGCTTAGGCTGATTTTCTATGCAGAAAGTTATTTTTAGTAGTTTTCTCTCGCTCTCTTATTGCTGTTGCGATCAGAAAAGTGACTGTGAATATTAATCATTTTTCTTTCCACATTTCTCTCTTCTCCTAGCGTGACTTCCACCACTGTGTATGCCAAAAGTTTATTTCTGAGAGGCAGTGTTTTAAACTTCACCAGGGATTTGATTATCAAGATGTCCGTCCTTTCTCCTCTGCTCATCCTCATCATTCACAGAGATTACAGAAAAGTATTAAATGACAGTGTTGTTGTTGATGCACAAGGCAGAACACCACGACACCCACCCTGCTCTAGCTCCATTAGTCTGCCCAAAAAGGAGTGAGATGAAAACAAATGCATTTCAGTAAAATCCATCAGAGTCAACGTCACAAAGGACAAGAATGGCAAGAGGTGGAAGTTGATGTAGTGCCACAGGCTGAGCCTTTGCCAAGTTTTGCAGCTGAAAACACAGTCCAAGGGGAGGAGGCTTCAGATATTGGATTAAATATTGCTTTCTCTTATAGACTCTAGTGACACTTCATTAAGTATGAAGGGGCAGGGGCGAGGATGTCAAATTTGACGTGCTTCTTCATTTGCTTAAATCTATTTGAAAAGTTGAAAATCCTAGACTTACTTTCCCTTGTAAATTGAAGCTGTCTTTTAAAACTCTTCTGTGTCTAGCTTTACTGGTAAAATACAGACCTTCAGGAGCTCTGGTTTGGTTTCCTTTCGTGCTTATTTGATCTTGCTTGTTAGCCTTTCTCTTCACAGTACAGCAAATCGCTTCAATTAAAGCTTCATTAAATCGACATTGCCATAATCACCATATGTTACTTATATATTTTTAAAGCATAACTGTTACCAACTGAGCAAAATACAAGTGGGCATTTTATATGTCTGTATTCTATGGTGTACATACACTATTTATGGTATACTTAAATTTTCACTTCCCTCAGCACAGACCAGAAGGAATTGCTGAAATCATTTCTGCATTCACTTTCTATGAATCCCTGACAGGAGGCTGCAGCCAGGTGGGGCTTGGTCTCTTTTCCTGTGCAGCAACAGGACAAGAGAAAACTGCCTCTAGCTGCACCAGTGGAGGTTCAGATTGGATATGGGGAAAATTTTTCATTACAAAAAAGGTGGCCCAGCATTAGAGGAGTGTGCCCAGGGCAGTGGTGGAGTCACCATTCCTGGAGAGATTAAAAAGACATTCAGATGTGGCACCTGGGACATTGCTCAGTGGTGGCCTTGGCAGTGTTGGGTTAATAGCTGGACTTGGTGATCTTTTCCAACCTAAACAATTCCATGATTCTATGATCATTAGTTTTCAAAAGCTCTGTGTCCCTGTGATAATGGCATCCATGGCCTTGACCATTTGATACTTTTCAGGTCTTTCATTCTCTCTCCTATTTTTCTGCCATCAATATTATGGAATCCAGACGGAAAAAGAGGCAGCAGAACTCTCAGTGAGGTAAATCTGGGAGATGGACAGGGCTTTGAGCAAGAAAGAGGAGCTCCAGCAGCAGCAAAAACCACACCACAACTCCACAGTCTGTCCCCACTGGCAGGAGCAAGCTGGATATTGTGGCACCAGTCCAACAGCCCTTTTGATGGCCACAGAAAATAATTCTCACAGCAGTGAAGTCCAGATGAAGAGGAGCTGGTGGAAATGACCAGGATTTTCTTGGCATGCCTCTCTAAACAGCCTGTGGTTATGTGCAGATGGACCAGCTGATCACATCATGCATTTCACATGATGTAAAAGGCAATAATGGAAAACAGTAGTTGTCAAAACACTGTGTTTATACCTGCATTTATTTTTCATTGTCTTGGAGCCTGACTGAGTTTGAATCAATAATATGATTGTGGTGCTTTACAGAGCAGAGAAAAATTTCAGATCCAAAGCCCTCCAGAGAGTGATGGTCACATGGATGCATGATCCTGGCTCACACCCTTATGTGATGATGTATCATTTCTAAAGGTCAAAGGGAATAAAAGCTGGACTGGGTACTCAGTTGTGAAACAAAAGTGTAATTATATATATTTTTTTTTCCCCTCACCCCCAAGAAATTTCACTGACAGTCTGTACTCAGAAACAGTTAATACCAAAGAAATACACTTTTATTTTCTTTTTGTTTCCTGATGAAGGTCATACAATACAGTCCTGACTGCATCCTGCTGGTCTTCCAAAGATTTACTAAATGACACATATGAATTATTCCACTGTTAAGAAGAGTAGATAAGGACTGGGTTTGTTTTATTTTAAATAACCTGATAACTTGCAACTGCTGAACACTGGCACTACATGCTGTATCTGGATTTGTTGCTGGTACATGGAAACATGTATTTTATTCAAAGGAAAAATTTCCAAAGATTTCTGGTGTGGCCAGAGAATATGCATGTGAGGAAGGACACAGGCAAAGAAAAAGGAATAAGAGACAAACAAAAAATCCAGGGGAAAATATCACCTATACAAAACCTGAGAAAACTGGTCCTTGATTTATTAGCTGTATTTGCATTTAGGCACACATTATTAGTACTTACTATTTGTGTTCCAAAGGAAAGACTAATAGATAAATTAACACTTTGTGTATCTTTCAAAATGGTATTAAACAGATGAACAAGGTACTTAACTAAAAAAACAAAGCTAATTAAAATTGCTCTTTTGTAAAGATTGTTCTTTGTAAAGATTAACTTTACAATGCCTAATGGTACCGAGGCATGTGCATTTTTTTCTGGTGTCTCTCATCCCAAAGGCTCTAAATGCAGAGTTTGATGTTGTTGGTGGTTTTTTTTTTCAATATGCTTCTCTCCTAGGAATAAACTGCAGTTTAATACAGGGTGGAAAGGGTTTTTTCCTTTTTCAGAGAAACAAGCTCAGATGCCTGTCACATTCAGCTGTTAATCCATATTTATGGTCAGTGTGATAGGAATAAAAACCCTTCATGACCAAGCCAAAACTCTGAGTTCATAGTTCAGAAAGGGTCACAGAAAGACAACAAAGGGAATAATCGATGTAAATCCAACCCTGAACTTTTAGACTGCCTCTCATCAGAAGGCAATGAGAAGTCAGGCGGAAAAGAGAGTTAAAAGGACAGTTCCACAAAATCAATGCAGAGAGACAGAGGAACAGCTCTTAAAACTGGATCAATGTCTCTTTTCTTTTCCCTTACTGAGAAGCTACGATGCCAGCCTAAGCCAGGGCTTCAAAAGGTATTTGGGTGCTAGTGGAAGAAAAATAAGCATTGAGAAATGTCTGATGGATACAGGGAACGAAATTCAAAACCTCTGGAATGTTGTACATGAGAAAGTAACTGTCTATTCCATTAAAACTGGGACACCAGAGCATCAGGGAAGGTATCCCTGGTGTTTCCTTAGTGAGGTATTTGTTAAGTGGCAGGGAAGAGCACCAGGCAGGGTCCTCCTCAGGCAGGAGCAAGAGGAGAAGAAGGAGGATTTTAATTTGGGGCCTCAGCTCAGATGTCTCAGAGTCTAGTGCCATTTGAAAGATTTTGGGGCATTCCACAGGGCCTTCAACTGCTGATCATGAGTTTGTCCTGTTCCTGTATCTCACCTGAAACAGGGGATTTAATTTGGGGTTGAAGCCACTGAAATGTCACAAGCAGCATTAAAAGTTTTGCAGAATCATTCTCTGGTGATCAGTGCCCAGGAGAGTTTATTTAAACTGTGGTTCCCTCAGGAGATTTTTTTTTTTTTTGGTGATACATTTACCATGATGGAGGTCCAGCTTAATTTCAGAGGCACTAACATATAACTTTATGTAAAAAATGGAGAGAAAAGGAGCATTTCTTGTATCCTGTGATGTGGACAGCAGGTAAACGCTGTTGTTTCTCCAGCTCCTCGATGGTACATAGCTCCCAGGAATCTCAAAAATATCCTTCATCAAAATCATAGGGAGCTTTACATGGACTCTCACTGCAGGAAGCCTCAAAGCTCCAATATCTAAGCAAATTCATCTGACAATCTCTCAAAACCTCATACAAAGCAATATTGTTTTCACTGTAGTTCTCTATTCTGCTCCAACAAAAATCAACACTATATATTTGCTTTTTGTCCTTCAGACACTGGAAGCTTCTGGAAATGCTGTGGTGGTGTCAAAGACCTCACTTAACCACTCACAACACAGAAAATCACAAAAGATCACAATATCCCTTCAGAAGGGATAAACTGAGACATTTAAATGACACCTGAGTACATGTGAACTACTGACAGACCTTGAATAGATTCTCTCTCCACTATCCTATATAGTGGCTATTTTTAAAACACTCTTTTTGTCTTTGTAGAAGGGCTTGGTGATTTCAGCTGATCTCTAAACTGACAGGGACCAGCCCAAACTCTACTCCAGAATGTTTTCAACAGCTGCCAGAGCTGTCATCTTGGCTTGAACCCAACTGGCTAAAACTCAGCCTTGAAGCTTTTGGCTATGACAGAATGTATTTGTTTTGTATTTAATGAATAAAGCTAATTAATTTTTTAGACCTTGCTGAATATGAGACTCTTCCCCTTATTGCTGGCAGTACTAACAATGGAACCTTTAATGCTTTTTACACTGACCAAAAAAAAAAAAAAAGAAAATGAAAAAACCCCACAGCTTTAGCTGAATAAGGCATTTCCTAATGGTGGTACAGGACCTGGAAGCATTACAGCTAATTGAACTTACTGTTCTTGGAGTAGCCACACAAAGGTCAGGTTGTCTTAACAGCTTGTAGGCTGTCAAGCTGTATTTGTTCTTGAATACATACAGCAGTCCTTTCCACCCCAAGCAGTAATGACTCAGGGCACCCAGCTCCAAGAGCCCTGCTGGAGAGCCAATCCCTTTCTTACACTCTGCTAAAATGGACAAAGGCAGGCAGCAAATACAGGGGTTTTATCCCATGGGTTCCCACAGGCTGGGGATGAGAAGAGCAATTATGTCACTTCATTAATTCAGGTTGTCTGCCCCAGCACCATGTATTTGTGGCACCCTCCTGTTATGAATGTATATTATAAAGTTGTGGTTTTTTTGCAAATATTAAAATGAATAATATAATGTGGGGAAATTTTACTGTATTTTGTTTTATTACTAACAGAGCTTAGAAATGTGATGAATGTATATTTTCCTTTTGGGTTGTAAAAACTTTTATTATTTTGTAACATTTAAAACCAGTCAAACCAAACTGAATCAAGCCCCTACCAGAAGGTAAGGGGCAGGATCCTCCTACAATGGACTAGATCAAGATAGTAGTGAACCAAAAGCTACAAGAATGAATTTATTGATCTCCTGGTATCAGAAGAATAAGACATAGAATGACTAAAAGGTGCCAACAAGAACTTTATCTGCAAGGAGTAATAAAATGTTAATTTGGTAAAATGGGACAGGTTGAAGAGGGCCAAAACCAAGGGAACATCTGAACTCAAAGGAATGTTTGAATAATGCATTAGGGCCTATTGAATATTTAACATAGAGATCTATAAAATAAAGGATCTGAAAGAGTAAGGTGTGCTGCTGGCTGGCATCTTGCCAGGCACCCTCGGCCAAGAAACTTTATTTGCTATCTCCTAACTGTCCACTTTTTAATTTTTTAATTAAACTTCTACATTTTTCTAAGAAAGTGAACCTCATTTTTTCACACCCCTCCAAGAGCTTATCTGTTGGTTGTTATCCAGTCAGATAACTCAAGCAGGACAAGCTCTCTTGTAGGGAGTTATTTTGGTGTCTTGGGGTTAACACTTCTCTGGCATCTCCCAATTCCCAATAAACATCTTGTTTTTAAAGCAAGATCTGGCATATTAAGCTGGATTTCTGACTGACAGACACTGTCTTTACAACTATAAAAGCCACACCAAACTTTCACCAAGTGGAAATCTTCTTTACATTTCCCTGGAAATAAGTGGAGTTGTTTCTGTGAGTGAGGATGCTTCTTCATGGTTACTCCCAGGGGTAGAGTGAAGGAATCTGTACAATATCAGCATTTTGTTGTAAGTTACATTAGACTCCTAATCAATACCACTTCTTTTGCTGGGTTTAATTCAGGTACCTCAATATAGTGCACTGTTTTATGTTATGCTGTTATCTACCAGTCATTCCTTCAGTTTATACTGTGCAGTAACTCTGATTAGGATATTTCATCCATTATCTCTTATCTCCTTAATAAATAATTAATTTTTACAAATAGATCTGATTTCCCATCATTAGAGCTTGTAGGCCAGAATGATTCCTTAAAGTCTTGCAAAAATTTGGGTCTAAGGCAGGGCTTGTCTGAAGCTGCCACTCTCCCTGTGAGAGTGTTTCACATGCACCAGGTACAAGTAATTCCCTCAGAGAAACCCAGCTCTGAGGAAGGCAAGCAGTGAGGATTGCAATGCAGCAGAAGATGAAAAACCTTCTGCTCTTTTAGTAATCTCCACCAGTTTTCTATTACCCTTTCTGTTAGAAATAATGAAGTAAAGTATGAAGTGCCTGGCTCCAGCTTCAAGGCATTGATTTTTGTTGTGTTTTCTCCCTGCTACATTTCAGAGCCCTGAATGCTCAGTATTCTCCTGCAAGCACATGTACAGTGCAATAAACTTTCCTCTAAGTCTTCATTCTGATAATCTATACGCACTTCTAGTTTTTTCATACATGCTATTCTTTTCAACTTGGGATTTTTCCATGTCCCTTTGGAAATGTGGCAGAAAGAGGTGCCTATCCTTGACCATTCAATGCAGAATTAAAACCTTTTCCTGCATCCTCAGGGGGACTCACCTGTCCTGGATTTCTACTGGGTGAAAAGGCCACTTGAGAGTACTTAAAGGACTATAGCTGAAGATATAGGTGTGAAGTTAAAGTAATGTAATAACAGGTAAAAATGGCAAGAAAACACCAAAACCATGAGATTCAAACAACAATGTTAGGGAATCCTGGGAAAACTGATTCTCCTTCCCTTTGACTACATGACAGACACAGAGAGACTCATCCCTGAAGTCTCCCACTGAAGGAGGTGCTTTAGCTGAGCAGTAATTAATCCTCACACGTGCAACATTCAGGACACTCACTGGAAACCAGATGAATTTATTCCACTCATGTTTAAGCCACTGTTTCTTTGGGGCTCCCTTCTAAGTCCCGAAGTCCTTTTCTCAGCCCTTTTGAACCCTTAAGCAAGATTGATCTGGTAACTCAATCTCTGCTCTTGCAATTGCTAAGTTGATTATCTTCCCTCACAGGTCTGCAAAGGCATTATTTAGCTTTCTTCAAACTTTAACTTCCTCAGATTGTCTGAGAAGCTGCCCCATTCTTGAGCTATTTCTGTTCCAGCCTGACAGGAACAGTAACTAAAGCACAGGTCTATTGATTAAATATCCTTATTTTTTTCCCCTGCAACAGCCTAAGGCATTTAATCAATATGGCAATGCCCCATATCATGGACCAGAGATACAATATCTAGTGATCATAAACTGCTCCAAGAAGTGGTATAAAGTGATTTTATGACCTGACACCTGCTAAAACATCCATTCTTAGTGGAATAGATACATGCATTTCCTTCTGCAAGCCAGTTACATAAAAAGAGCTGAACGTCACTTGGAGCAGCTCAATCACAGAGAAGACCCCTACAAGATTATGATTTCACATACATCAAAAGGAAACAGATTTTGCTAAAGCATTTCTATACAAAATGCCATTTATTTCTTGAAAGTGAAGCACAAACACTTCCCAAGAGGAGAAGGACATGGCAGTCTATTGAACATTCTTTATATGAATCCTCCTCTTATAACCCCTGAACTGCTCAGAGGCTTATTCCTTTTTGAATTTAATTCTCCTCACAACCTTTTGGAGGATCTAGCTGGTACATTTATCCTTGGGAATGTAGAGCTGATTTGTGTTAAAATAGTTTGTCAATACAATAATTCCACTCAGGGTCATTATTCTTCAGCCTGTGTTGAAATCAGTGAATGCCCCATTGCTGATACACCTTTTGGCAGTCAAACAAACAGAAACCCAAATTAATTAAATAACAGCATTAACAGCTTGGAAGACAATAATGGAAATAGGGCAGTGGAAACTGATACAAGTGAAAATATCTATGAAAAAAACCACTTTTTTTCCCATTCAGTACATGGTTATAAAATGGACATTTTTTGTGCCACTGTTTAAGACCATGGTGCATGTGGCAAGAATTTTAAGTGGTCAGAGGACATGGTCTTTTATCAATGTCTTAATTGCTTGGTTGGAATTTGGCAACTGAGACTAATTATAAAAACTTAGTGGTCATCAACAAAACTCAATATTCATCAGCTCAAAGCTCTTGAAAAATTAAAGGGCCAATCGATTTCTATGGAAATCTTAGGAGACAAGCCAGGGTTATTCATCTTATATAAGACCCAGGAAAGTCTGGAAACAAAAATTACGCCGGTGGTCACTACAAAAATCTGCTTTTTCCTAAAGTATGTCAGTCATTTTATCAGTAAATCCATGAAAAAATAAACTCAGTGATTCCCAGTCCTGACCACACTCCCAACTCTGTTCTGAAAGAAAACAAATTTTAAAACTTCTGCACTTAGTCCTACTGGCTACGAGGAAGGATGTGTATTTAAAACATTTCTTCTTCCCCCACCACCTCCTATTTTGCCCCTCCAGGGTAAAAATCTCCAGGATTAAACTTGATTTGTTTGGTCATGGCAGGGACTTGTCCATTGAGGTACCTCCTGTTAGGGAGCACTTTGGGCTACAAACCAAAATGTTCAGAGTGCAAGGTTCAGCTCACTTAGCACTGAAAATCTAAAAACCAGGTGGGTGAACCAGCAGGGTAAGGCACTGAATGCTGAATTAGATCTTTTAAAAGGGGCAGGACCTTCCAAAGGCACTGATCTTTCTCAAGTGGAAGGAGAGCTTGAGAATTGGTTTAGCATGGGTTCAGAGAGAGATCCTTGTAGCCAGCCTAGCCCTTCTCACACTCTTCAGAGCCAGGAAAAGGATATGAATGCTGTTCTGGATATTGGCTTGTTTGGCTGGTTTGGGGTTGTTTTTTTTTGCTTTGTTTTGTTTGTTTGTTTGGGGGATTTTTTGGTTTTTATTTTATTTTTAAAAATTAATTTTAGCTGTCTGCTGTAGGATAATGTGATTGGCATCCAAGTACAGGATGAGTGAGGAACAAAATAAATTGAGTGACAGTGACTTTCTTCAGATTATTCCATATTTATGCAGCTATTAGGAACATTTAAGGATGTATATCTATACCTATATATGCAATCCTCAGGCTGGTGTGATAAAAGGTTGAAAAATTATGTACAATGCATTCACATTTAACCTGGAAAGACCTCTTTCTGCCTTTAGATATTTTGCAATAGCTCAAATTTTTCATTTGTACCCCATCCTTGTAATTATTGTGAAGGAACACACTGATTAAAATTTTTTCAAGGTCATTTTCATCTTTTGCATTAACATTTGCATATAACAGAAACATCCAACCACTGCTCCTGAAACCAGGGGGACAAAAGCAGGAAGATTTGAAGAGACTTGACAGGAAACCAGCCCTCTGCTTTTAAAGGGGGGAAAAAAATCAATAATTAAATATGTAGTTCTCATAAGCACAGCAGGGATGGCACATAATGCCACAAAAGTACAAATTTATAAAAATCTGTTCAGTTGAATGACTTTTGCAAAAAAGCTCCTTTCAGGGCAGTTCTGATTTGTTAAAGCCCATTGTAGATTTTTGTGAAATACACTTTGTTATAATTTAGTTTGATGCACCTGAAAATTAGAAATGTAAGCAGTTCTGGGCAGTGGCTGTTGCTGGTAACAGTAAGTGAAGTTCTGCTTTCCCTGCTCTGAAGATAAACTTGGAGAAATTTCTGGTTTCAGCACCTAGTCCAGTTTACAGTGGAATAAGTCAGAGTAAATATTTTACAGTAAAACTGTAATTTAAACTTCCA
>WEIU01016754.1:352310-368813 GCA_013389925.1 Aegithalos caudatus
AAAAAAAAAAGCTTAAGTGATGAAGCACCAATGTACTTCCTTTTCCCCAAGTGCTTCCATAAGACTTATTTTGCCATTGAGTCACCCTGTTCATGCCTCAATTTGAGGTAGATTAAGAGAAAAATACTGAGGGGAAGGCAGCTTTTCACCCTGAAAGGCAATTTTCTGTTTGGCTTGAAAAGAGAAAAAAAAAAAAAAACAAGAAAGGAAGAAAAGTGAGAAGTAAAGCTATGTACAAGCTCAGTCCAAGAGACCTCACAGACCTGGGAATGAAAAATTTTAAATTAATTACTGATGCGCTCTGATGGAGAACGCTGGGGAGGAGAAATGAAAGGAATATATAAAAAACCAGGAGTGAGTTTCAATGGAAGATTGGCTTGTTGTCAAGAGCAGCATCTGCAGAACAAGAATTACAGGGCTACCTCACACTCAGCACTTCTGGGTACCAGATGCTCACCAGCTGAGGTCATGAAGACATCACCACAGGCCAGGGATGTGCACATCTGAATCTCACTGCATTTTCATGCATTAATCCAGAAATTAAAAGCAACCCACAAAAAATCCCCAAGAATTTTATAAAGGAATTCAATGTATTTGTTTATTTTAGGCAACCTAAAAAAGTTGACAGCTGAGCAATGGAAAATTCTACTCAAATAAAGGAAGAGTTATAGCAAAGTAAGTCATGCTCTCCTCTTTGGTCCTGGTGAAGGTAGAGGTGTCTAAGCCTTGATGTAAAAAATTAATGTAAATCTAAGGAAGACACCATAATTCACTGCTGCTGCTTCCTTCTGCTTTCAGTTTGAGCATCCATGGGTCACAGATTGACTTGCTTTACATGTAGACAAATGAGTTTGGAGGGGAGCATCCACACTTTTTGAAAAGGTTGGTAAAAAAGCTACAGGTAGAATATTTAGGAAAAGACTGGGAGAAGATATGACCTAGGGAGACAGGTTAATTAATAAATAGCAAAATACTCATAAAAAATGATTTTTTTTTTTTTTTAAGTAATTAATGAAATCGAACCAAATGTGTTAGACTAACATTGTGGCATGGGGTTATTTAGTGCTTCACAAAAAAAAAAACCCCAAAAAACACTCAAAAAGCCATTCAAGCAATTGATCAGTCTGACAGGACTGAAGAATAAGTCTCACAGGAATATAGAAAATTCCCATATTTTTCTTTGAAGCATGGAAAAACCCAAATCAACAAACAATGAAAGAAGAATGAGACCAACTAATATACTGGTGTGAGTGCTGTTGAGCCATTCCCAGCTGGAGATGATACAGGATTTTCCCAGATGTTGGTGGGATGGGTGATGGGCTTTGCAGTACAATCCTCCCCAGCCTACTGCAGAACAGAGCATTCATACAAACACAATCTAAAAAAGAGTGAATAAGACAGTGCTAATGGCAGGGGGATTGGAACTAGGTGATCCTTATGGTGCCTTCCAACCTAAACCATTCCATGATTATCACAAGGAAAGTCCCAGGAAGTTTGAAATTAAATGTTTTGGGTGGGTTTTGTTTGTTTGTTTGGTTGGTTTTTTTTTTGTTTTTTTTTTTTTTTTTTGTGACTAATAGGAAACTGAGAAAAATGCAATTATAGTAGATCTTGATTCTGGTTAAAAAATCCTGTGTTCTTGACTGTCAGTCAAATCCAGCATGGACATTCCATGGCAACACAGGAGCAGCAGGAACTTCTCTCCACCTGTCACCTTTGGGGTGTAGATATCCATTTATTCATTTAGTGCTGCAGCCTCTGTTTTGCCAGCAGTCGCTGCCAGCAGGGACATCCACACTGGGATAAAAACAATGCATTGCACTGCCCCAGCAGAGCTGAATCAAGACCTGCAGCTTTTCCCAGGCTGACGTCTGATGGTGCCTTCAAGTGCCAGCAGATTTTGTTAGCAAGGTTTCAAGCCAGACCCAGCTCAGGGTGCAGCTTAACTGCACAGAAATATACTCAGCGTGCTGACAGACTGAATGAACCTGCAGGGAGCTACAAAAGCTTTATCCTGAGGGGAAAGAGGCTCAGGAGGGAATCTTACCCCTCTCCAAAACCCCCTGAAATGAGGATGTAGCCAGCTGGGGGTTGGTCTCTTCTCCCAGGCAAGCAGAGGCTGGACAATGGGACACGGTCTTAAGCTGCACCAGGGGAAGACTTTGGGAGAATTTCTTCACTGAAAGGGTTGATCACTGGAAGGGGCTGCCCAGAGAAGTTGTGGAGTCCCATCCCTGGAGTTTTTAAGGAAAGACTGAATGTGGCACTCAGGGCCATCATCTGGTTGACCAAGGTGTTTTTTTTCTGAGTGGTTGGATCTGAGGATCTCAGAGGTCTTTTCCAGCCTATTCAATTTTGTGATTCTGAGGTTAGGGTGATTTGGGGACTTGTGCTGAAGCTCTTCTAATACAAATTGTTGTCTGGTGTGTTGTTACAGGTGAAGTTACACAGATTTTTCAGGCTACTTAGGTAATTTCCTGATGCTGCTCTGCCCCTGGCATATCCCTCCCCATCTTTCATCTTGCTCCAGGTAGGTTCAGTAACTTGGGATCAGCCTTTCTCCCAGGCAGTTTAGGATAGGACAATGGAAAACAGCCTTAAGTCATGTCAGAGAAGGTTTAGGTTGATATTAGGAAAAAAGTATTCACTGAAAGAGTGGTTAAACATTGGAACAGGCTTTCCAGGAAAGTGGTGGAGTCATCATCCCTGGAAGTGTTCAAAAGATGAGCAGATGTGGCATTTTCTTATATGGGCAAGGTGGTGATCAGCCAAAGGTTTGACTTAGTGATCCTGGAGGTCTTTTCCAACCTCAATGATTCTGTGATTCTGTGAAAAATAAGCCTTCCCTTCCATCAGAAAAGGAGGTGAGTCCTTTTCTTATTGCCCTCCATAAATGGATCTGAACTGATTTTGTTTTGTATTTATTAGGAGGAAATTCTGCTGAGTCCTTACCTGGTCTTCAGGGATTGGAGCTGCATCTAGAGGATGGACCAGCCATGAGGCAAAGCTTTACAAGTTTATGCCTGTTTCTCTCTGAGGAGCCATCTGTGGATGGCTACACAGGGGCCAAAATGTTATTCATTTGTGCAAACAAAGCAGGTACACCAGAATATTTTGATCTGCTTGAGAACACTAACTCAACAACCCATTTCTGTTGTTTAATCCTAATTAACTTTGGATGCTAAAATGTAAGGAAGACCAGGGAAAAGCAATAAAACAACACCCAAACTGCCTGTCACTGAAGGCAGTGCTGCTGAAAAAGGCTGGGATACATGTTGGAGATGTAATCCAATTCCTGGTGTCCATTGGGTGTTTATGACAATGGTGATGGATGCAGCAGGCAGGGCAGGAATTTCACTACATCTGGGGATG
The DNA here is from genome assembly GCA_013389925.1 of Aegithalos caudatus. Taxonomy (NCBI): domain Eukaryota; kingdom Metazoa; phylum Chordata; class Aves; order Passeriformes; family Aegithalidae; genus Aegithalos; species Aegithalos caudatus. The sequence goes on from WEIU01016754.1 coordinate 355,683, forward strand.
GGAAAAGAGCATAAAATGACCCTCAGCTGGTGCAGAAGCAGCATGGTCAGAGTGGGGGATGCATTCTGCTTTCTTTCTATCAAATTATTCCTGTCCCAATTCCATGATGATTCTCCAGATTCGTAGCAATGACACTAAAGGGAGGCTATGACTTGGTGGCTCTTTTGCTGCATGCAGGAAAACATGCCAAGTTTATAAATAGCAACTTAAATTTAAAAAAAGAAAAAAAAAAAAGAAAGAAGAGTAAGCTCAACTTTGTATCTCACATCATTCTTCTGCTTTGTATTTCTCTGTGCTCTCATTTCCTGCTGCACAGATCAATCTGCTGCCTGGTCTTGGGCATGCTGCTCCCATTTCCAAATCCTTGGACTTTCAGGTCTTACTTTATGGCTTGCTGCTGATCCTCTGCTATGTTTAAATCCTCTCTAAATGCAATACCCAGAATTCAATGTCTTCCCTGCCAACACAATTCAGCTTTATGCAAGCAGTACCTATATTCAGCATTCTTTTTCACTCTACAGTGAGTTTCCAGGTTGATACAGAAATACGTCATCTCTCCTTTGTCCTCCAGAATATCTGTTCCTAAAAATTGTGAATTCTAGTTGCCATTTATAGAGGCTTTCAGACAATTAATGACCATCACCTTTGTGATCATGGTAGAAAAGATTTGTTTCCATGTGTTATTTGGGATTAGTCTCTATCAGAGCCCAAGGGTCCAAGTAGTGCTTCAGTCCACCCCTCATTTTGACTCTATTATTCCTTTCAGCACTGAAAAAAACCCATCTTATCAAATTAAGAATTTCTTTTGGCCATGGAAAAGTAGCGTCAGTAGTAAAACATATATTCAATATCCTCACTGATCACACTGCTGCTGTTTCAAAATCTATGGGTCAAAAATATTTCTTCTGTTTATAAATACTTCCCCCCCCAAAAAAAAACAGAAAAAAATAAAACAGAAATGCACAGACTTGAACAAGGGGTACACAAAGTTCATCTCTGACTGGACCATCAGAAATAAAATTTAGGTTTCTCATGTCTGACAGCACAATTACCAGAACTTGTGAACACTGGGCTCAGCTTTCCCAAAAACCATTAAAATGATGAGCAAGTTTATGCATCCCTGAGAGAATTTTTATTTTGAGTTGCCAGGGAGCTGCAAGCCCAAGCTGCTCCTCCAGGCAGGGAAAACCAGGAAAGGGGGTGACAGGAATGGGAGCAGGGGCAGCACCCTCCACACCAAGGGCTCAGTCCCACAGCACCCAAGCAAGAGCAGAGCAGGTCCAGTGACAAAAATTAGGCTCAGCCCAAAGGTCAGGGAGCTCCAGAGAGGAAATAAAGGAGATCCAAGGCCAAGGCAGAGAGAAAAATGAGTGAGGTGGGTAGGGCTCAGCACAGTGCGTGGATGAGAAGGGCAGAGTAATGGCACAGCTCAGGCAGGGACCAAGAGCAAGGGACTGAAATTCAGTTTATCTCTGAGGCAAAGAGGTGCTGCTCCCATGGAGGCATCTCACAACTCTGTAACCCAAGGATGCAGAGGGCTGTGTCTCAGACCTGGCCTAAATCACAGTCATGCAAAACCCTGGGGCAAGGGGAACATAAGCAAAGAGTGTCTGTGCACAGACTTTGGCACAAAGCAGCTCCTTCCGTGCTCATAACTCAAAGAGGGATGAGGAAGAGACACAAATGGTGGCTCTTCATCCTCCATGAATGCTTTTGGGTCCTGCTTTGTCCTGCTCACCCAAGGAATGACCCAGGTGCTGTGTAACACATGGCAGTGACCTTTCCCAGTGGAGTGTTTGGATGCTGTCCTCTTGCTGCATGGGAGATGTCCCTGCTCACTGCAGGGGGTTGGATTAGGTGACGTTTAAAGGTCACTTTCAACCCAAACCACTCCATGTTTCTATTTCATAATTTAATCATGAGGACATAACCAGGCCTTGGATTCACAGGACAGCCCCCGGCCTTATTTAATTCAGCAGTAGGGATACATTCCCTCCTGAATTCTACCATCACATTCATTTCCCCTCTTCCTATAAATCCTCCTTATTTCCAGCCCTGATGCTAATCAAACATAACCAGAACTCAGAATTCCAGCAGCTTGTTAAAGTGAAATGTGGTGATTATCTGTTACCCTTAAAGGAGAGTACAGCCAGCTCCCACAAATGTCAAATCAATGCCTGTGTGGCTGAGCTGCCTCATCCAAAGGACTGCTGAGGACACCCACCATGATTTTATTGACTACACTTCTGTGGAAATAATTTGGAGAACAAATCTGGGACACCTGGAAGCCATGTAGAAAATACTGGGATAAAGTGATTTATGGGATTTACTGGCTTTAAGCTGAAGGAGGGTAGATGTAGATGAGATGTTAGGAAGAAATTCTTCTCTATGAGGGTGGTGAGGCCATGGCACAGATTGTCCAGAGAAGCTGTGGCTTCCTCATCCCTGGAAGTGTCCAAGGCCAGGTTGGATGGGGCTTGGAACAACCTGGGGTAGTGGAAGGTGTCCCTGCCCATGGCAGGGATTTGGAACTGGATAATTTTTAAGGTCCCTTCCAACCAATTCCATGATTCCATGATTTGTCCCCAACAGCCAGTCTAAGAAGAGCTGACAGAAAATGCTGAGTCTCATCACCTTTGTCAAACTAAATCAGTGATTTTGGTCCCTAAAGCAGTTTCCTAACAGGAACACATTTCTTTGGAGAGGAGAAGGCAGGCAAGTGGGAGATGATGAGAATGAAAACCAAAGAATGATTCACAGCTGCAGCATTTTCTGATTAGATAATGATGGTTTGTGATACAATATGAACATGTCCTGTTTACATTGGACCTTGCAGTGTGATCTGACAGGCAACAGCAAAAGCAATTATACAAGCACCACTCCTGAAACGTGTTTCACTAGATACTGTTACAGATATCCAGTGCTAGAGACTTTAAAATCTCCCCTGAAAGTATTTCAATCTCCTTATCATTAAACAGCTTTTCTTAATATCAGCCCTGATTCTTTCTTGCTGCAGCTTAAGTCCATTACTTCTTGTTCTTCTCAACTGTAATAAACAAAACAAAACAAAACAACAACAACAAAAAAAAAGCAGTGATTATTCTTTTCCACTTTGCAGCAGGCTTTTATGTACCAAGAGACCTTTATCTTCAACTCTATCTTTTCTTTTTTAGCTTAAGCAACTCTTTTTGTAATCTTCCCTCTGCAGCCTGGCTTGGCAGCTCTTGGATCACTCCTGATGCTTTCCCATGCCCTCAGTAAATGCCCCATGTCTCAAAGGGAGAGCTCAGCACCAGACAGAAGGTTAAAGTGGCCTATTCTAATGTGATGAAGACTCACACAAAAGCCACATTAGGATTAATTAATTTGATAGAAAATTAAATTAATTAAAGCAGCATTAAAGTCAAATTAATTAGAGAATTAATTTTTTGAGGAACCTAAAGCTTGTGTTCTCAATAAACTGCCCTGCAATGGGATCTCTCTAACTCAGTGGGGCTCACTCCAACCTAAAGACAAACACCTGGATCTGAGATGTCCTTTGGGATCTGGCATATCCACACAGATCTGAGGGATGCAGCACAGGCCATGTTTGAGGCTGGGACAGACCCCACAGTCTGTGGGGTCCTGTGCCATCACTGATCCCATCTTTCAGCATCCATATGAAATCAAAATGCTCCTCAGATCCCTACTGAGGGTGTAGGGCACCTTGGCAGCACAGCCAGAGATTAATTCCTAATTTGGATACACCCAAAGTTGTTCAGATGGATCCTACCCCATGCATCATCTGAGCTGTAATGAATTCCATGTTCGTGATCATTGCTTGTGGCAAAGAAAAGCAGCACTTAGATTTTCTTCTGCTTGAGATGTAAGGAAGCCATGCTGATAGTCACCAAAAATTAGGTTTAATTGTTTCTCCACTAGCTTCGGATCTATTTAAATCTTGGCTGGATGGGGAGAAACATGGCCTTGCATTAACAAGATTGCAATCCCTCAAACTAGAGCAAGATTAGCATCCTTATACTACTCAATATTCACTAATAAACCCTTTTAAAGGCACAGCTGGGAAGAGTCAGGGAAAGCTTGGAGACTGTGAGTAGAATTTAAGATTTCTCTACTTAGAAAAAAATAAACTTACCTGCATGCTCATGAATTCTCCCCAGTCCTATTAAATCAGCAAATGTGATCTGTGTAGTGGAAAAAGCTCTATTCTCCTTCTATTAATGTGCCTTTGACACCAGTGAAAGCCTGAAGTTACAGATTATTCCCTTTTCTTTAAACTCTTAACCAAAAAAAAAGAATGCTTCAGGAAAAGGGTAATATCCACTGGGACGGACTCGAAAGAGGAAAGATAAATACAAATAGAGTTTATTTTACTTTTTATATGCATCAGGTCTATGTAAGAAAAATGTCTTCTCCAGTAAAAAGAACTGAAGCAAGAATTGTGTCTTGTAAATGGACAGCACTATTGTCTGTAAAAAGGAAGAATGATACGTTGTGGCTCACTAGACAAAAAAGAAAAAAACTGTGAAGAATACACCCAAGCCCACTAAAAATAGATCAAATGCAGCACTTACTGTGACATAAAAATCATAATGAATTTTGGACCTACCTTGTAAATTGTTTTTTCCTAGAGTCATCTTAAAAACAGGTATAAAATGAAGTTGTGCTTTATGAAGAGGAGCAGGTTCCTGTAGATGTTTCTTAGTCTCCTAAACTCATTCCACAGAAAACCTTAATCCCTTAATTCCCCAGCAGGGAATAAAGGAATAACTGAATCTTGTCAAAGGCTTGAGCTGCCAATCCTGATCTCACAACAGGGTGTGAGGTAGAACAAAACTAAGAACAAGAACAAGTTTATCCTACGAGTTTTCTAAATAAGGACAACCTTCATGTGATACAATTTACAAAATATTTCTCTGATGGTAAGGAAGTCAAGTGACTCCTTGCTGAAGAAAATCCTTTCACCTCACAAAGAAAGATAATGCAGTGACTTATTCAAAGTGAAATGAAATCCCAAATTTTCCCACCCCATGTATAACTCCTTGCATTTCATTCCTCATTTCAAAATGTTTCCAAGAGCTTTGCATGTTGCTGAAGTCGTATTTAGAAAGGCTATAAGTGACTCTCTTTTCTGCTCTTGAGCACAAGTTGAACGTAACAATTCCCATTCTCCACCTCTGACAGTGCCAGGCCATGACCCGAGAGCTGTGCTACAAAGGTGTCCTACCAGGCCTGTGATTTCCTTCAGCAATATGGAAAACACCTTTGATTAAAGTGCTTCCAAGCTTTGTCAAAACGGAAATAAAAGCAATTCCATTTTCTGTAGCTTTTTTTCTCCTTAGATATAATTTTCCTTTTGTGGTCAATAAAGTTATTAAAGCACGACAGAGGAATAAGCATTTACTTTCTCAGCTGCTTTCTGACCACTGGAGATGCCCCAGGTTCTTTGCAGCATTTTAACACAGCTGGCACAGGTGACATGTGATTTGGGGAGGAACAACAGTCTTCCATAGCAGGAGCCAGAAAGACAGCAGGATTCCCTATTCAGTACAAAAGGATACTAAATATTCAGTTTTAGGCAAAGAAGTCAAACTCTCCCTGTCTAGCAAAGTGGTTTTTTGAAGGTACTTGTCTATCAGCATGAAAGCAAGATGTTCACCTCCTGGGCACTGTTCATCACAGACTGAGGTACAATATCCAAGAGAAACAGGATGAACAATCTTCCAGAGGCATGGGAAAGGAAGCTTGGCCTGTTTTCTTCCAGCTGCCTAAATTTTCAGTACCAAGTCTGATGAGATGACACCGTACTGACTGCAGGTCCCTTACATTGTCCCTGAGCTCATCAAGTAAATCAAATTAAAAATCAAGACACAGAAACTGGACTATAAATCCCCACAGTGGAATTCAACTATTAGTTTCACTGTGGCTTTGAAAACCAAAGTGGCATCTTCAGAGCCACCCAATGCTTTGGGTTCCATTGGGTTTACTATATACTAAACATCAAAATTTATGTTTTTCCAACAGGGAAGGACTTAAAAGATCATCTCATTCCAAACACCCACCATGGGCAGGGACACCTTCCACTATCCCAGGTTGCTCCAAGCCCCATCCAAACTGGCCTTGGACACTTCCAGGGATGGGACAGCCACAGCTTCTCTGGGTGATAGGTGCCACTCTCACGGTGAAGAATTTCATCCTTATATCTAATATAAATTGACCCTTTGTCAGTTTAAAGCCCCTTGTCCTGCCACTCCAGGTTCTTCTTAAAATTCCCTCTCCAGGTTTCCTGTCTGTTCTCTTTAGGCACTTGAAGGGGCTCTAAGGTCTCCCCAGAGCCTTCTCTTCTCCAGGCTGGACACTCCCAGCTGTCCCAGCCTGGCTCCAGGTCTCCAACCCTCTGAGCATCTTTGTGGCCTCCTCTGACTCACTGACACTTTAGTGACTTTACACGAAATACTTGAGGAATGGTGACATTGCCTGGGCAGTGTCCCTGCACCACCAGAAAGGAAAACTGAGCAGGAGAACACTGCTGCCTGCATGTGCAGATTTTCAGCAGAGGTTTCCAGTGCAAACACTGGCCAACCTCGACCATTTTGCTGCTTGATGAGATGTGACAAGCTCACAGCCCAGTGCAATAACACTTCAGGCTACACAGCTGGGACTCAAATACTTAAATTCTGTTCCTCATTTCCATGGATCCCAGGTAGGTATGCATCTCCAGGGATAATATTCCTAACTCCTTGGTATCCCTAGCCCATTAAGAGGTAAGTTTAATACAATTTCTCAAAGCTTTGACCTTTGAGCAGGGCAATTTATTATATGTGCTGCCACTGGGCAAAAAGATGAGTCTAAGTGTGGTTTTCCAGTCAGTAACCAAGGATTTCCATTCATTCCTCTGTTAAATGAGGCCATTAAGAGAAATGTAACTCACTAGTTTATGCTGCTGCTAGCAAGGGAAAATTGCTTTTTAATCTCTGACCCCTCAAAATGAAATTGTACCCTGGAAAGAGATTCTGTTAAACAAATGAATTAGAAAAACAAAAGACAGTCTGTGATTTCCTTCTGCCGTCTCTGACTTGTCACAAATCAGACTTGTTCAGAGCTTTCAAACAGAAAATTCTTGCCTTTGAGATACTGAATGCAGGCCACCACAATCAGTATAACTGATATTCTTAAAATAAGAATATTCTTGACTTGGAACAGCCCCAGTGCTGCATTCCACCAAGGTGACCAGTCATTAAAATCTGTGTCCTACCTACTCATTTCTCACCAGAGAAAACAGATTGATCACCAATTCTCACCACTAAACTTGCTTCCAAGTCTTTCATATCACACCAAATCACAGAATGGTGTGGGTTGGAAAGGACTTTAAAGATCATCAAGTCCCACCCCCTGCCATGGGCAGGGACACCTTCCACTATCCCAGGTTGCTCCAAGCCCTGTCCAACCTTGCCTTGGACACATCCAGGGATGGGGCAGCCACAGCTTCTCTGGAAAACCTGTTCCAGGACCTCACCACCCTCACACAAAATCATTTCTTCCCAATATCCAATCTAAACATGCAATCCGTCAGTTTAAAGCCATTCCCCGCTGTCTTATCACTCTGTCCTTGTAAAAGTTTCTCTCCAGATTTGTTCTATCTCCCTTCAGGTACCTCAAAGGCCACAATAAGTTGACCCTGGAGTCCTTTCTTCTCCAGGCTGAGCAATCACAATTCTCTCATCCTGTCCCCAAGGAGAAGTACTCCATCCCTCAAATCATGTTCATGGTCTCCTCTGGATTCCTTCCCTTCTCCACTCTTACATCTTCCACTTCCTCCTTGAATGGTTTGTGCTTAAATAAAAAATGAGCTCACGGTGGATTATTTTTAATTTTTTTCCTCCCAAAAATGTCACAGTTGGTTTTTAACAATAAATGAAAAAAAAACAAAAAAAAGAAAGACTAAGCTACTACCTGAATCAGGCATCTCTTCATTTTGGATGGTACAAATAAAGAGATGTTTTATTGTGATTAAAAATGTCCTGAAAGATTTTTCTTTTACACACCGGAACACACAACTGCTTGACTTCCAAAGGCTCTAAACAACCCCTTTCTTAATAAATATTTGATCACACAGATCCATTATTTACAGAAAACAAAGAGAGTTTTAAATAAATGTTGTGGCTCAGACCTTGCTGAGGTTAAGTTGCTGCATTCACACAGTTCATTTATCACAGGGACTGGCGCTGACTCCAACACCGCTTCCCGTGGAAAGCAGCTGTTTTGTAAATGGCTGCATTAAAACACAGCAAAAAAAGGCAGGCAAAGACAGAAGCTGCTCCAAAAATGAAGTGCTCTAAAAATCTGAAAACTCAGCCTGCTGTTGATAGGGAGTCAGTGAGCAGGGAAAAAAGGAGGCAGAAGTTTTATCCCAACTGATTGCTGCTGGTGAAGGGGCTGGAGAAAAGGAGTCTGATGAGGAGCAGCTGAGGGAGCTGGAGGGGCTCAGCCTGGAGAAAAGGAGGCTCAGGGAGGACCCTGTTGCTCTCTACAGCTCCCTGACAGGAAGGGGTAGCCAGGTCAGTGTCAGTCTTTCCTCTCAGGTAAAAAAGTGACAGGTTAAGGGGAAACGGCCTCAAGTTGTTCCAGGAGAGGTTTAGATGAGATATTAGGAAAATAATTCTTGACTCAAAGGGTTAACCACTGAAACAGGCTGCCCAAGGAATTGGTGGAATGACCATCCCTGGAGGCATTTAAAAAAAAAATCAAGATGTGGCATTTGGGGACATGGTTTAGTGGTGGACCTGGCAGTGCTGAGTTCATAGTTGGACTGGATAATCTTAGCAGCCTTGTCCAAACTAAATGATTCTGTGATTCAATTTAATCATTGAAAGCACTGCCCCAGACAGCTCTGCTTGCTGCCCAGACCATGCTGCAAGACAAAGGGAGCCTGAAGGAAGGGGCAGGCACCAAGGATTTGCTTCAAGGCTCTGCAGAAATACAGACCACGTTGGGGCACATCTGACAGAAAATTCAGGCTAACATCCATATGGGGAGTCAGATCAGTCTAGGCAAGCAGATTACTGGGATCATTATAAGGGAATGGAATGCTTGAGGCAGCAGTGGTTCTGACAGTCATGCTTCAGCAGAGAAGGACTGGGAGATTGCAACTGGCAGAAAAAATGGAAAAAAAAAATTGCTTGATGGGAGAGGGAAAGGGTGGAATTAAACCAAGCACTATGGGAGAGAAATTGTTTTGAAGTTGAAAAAATTCAGTCTGAGTGGGAAACCCAGGCAGAGGTTTCTGAACTGACCTGGTGTGTGTTGCTGTGGACTGAGAGACAGAAAGTTTAGAGGGTCTGCAAACCAGTTTGAGAGATTCAAGCAATTGGTGCAGGACTTCTTTTCCTAACTGGAGTTCATGGTGCAGAACCATGAAGATTCTGTGAGGTGTCAAAGTTTCTTTCTTCTGCTGAAGAGGAGGATTAAGGCTCAGTGATGTAATTAAACATTGACTTTAGTAATGGCTTTTGCTTGGAGTCCTTACAGAGCCTCGAGTTCCTACAGCAGGTTTAATTCAGCTGCCATCACTTTCACAAGCAGGAACTGCCAGGAGAAAGAATAGATCTGTAATCCCCCAAATGAGACTTCCAAGTGCTAATTACCCCGAGGAGCTGCAAACTCAGCCATGCTCATTGTGGTGACAGACACAGACAAAGAGCAACACGAGGTTGATTGTTTATGTTGCATCCTAGAGTTTGCAGTAGAGAGATGTTACATGTCTGTCACAAACCTGCCATATGAGCACCCAGCCTTTTCCTGTCCTAGGAGATCACAGAATCACAGAATTATGGAGTTAAGTTGGAAAAGACCTCTAAGCCCATTGATTCCAACCCTTGAGTGATCACCACTTTGTCATCTAAGCACCACACCCACTCATTTCTTGAACATCTCTAGGAATGGTGATTCCACCACCTCCCTGATTCCAATGCCTGACAACCCCTTCCATGCAGAAGTTCTCCTTCAGCCATTTCTCATCCACGTCCTTCCCCAGCTCTGTTGCCCTTCTCTGAACATGCTCCAGCACCTCAGTGTCTTTCTTGAAGTGAGGGATCCAGGTGATGCAGCTGAGGGAGCTGGGGTGGGGCTCAGCCTGGAGAAAAGGAGGCTCAGGGAAAACCTTCTTGCTCTCCACAACTCTCTGAAAGGAAGGTGCAGCCAGATGGGGCTCAGATTTTTCTCCCAGGTAAAAAGTGTCAGGTTAAGGGGAAATGGCCTCAATCTGCATCGAGATAATCCAACCACGCTGGTCTCCCATGGCTTTACAGCTGCTGGATGGCTGCTGCACATGTCAGGGTGCAATCATGCTTCCAGTTAGCTCTTAATTATAAAAAGAAGGTTAAAATTATTTAGTGGCAGCAAAAGACAAGATCTTAGAGCTGATCCATAGTGAAGAGGAGGAGATGATCTTCATTGTCACAATATTTACAAGTGACAAGTGCTTTGAGAGGCTACCATGCCAAAAAATTTCAAAGACTCTGAGGAGGTGATTTTTGAAACTCCAATTTTATTTTTTTTTTTATTGTTAAAATACCAAGAGTTACTTGAGCAAAAGTTGAAGACAGTCCCTTATCAGTGGTCCCCAGACAATAAGATCTCTGCAAATATCATTGATGAGGCTTTTTTTTTTTCCTCAGAGCTGCAGCCTTCAAAGTGCTCCTCTGTGTACCCATGAAAGCCAGACCCGGGAATTACTTCTTTACTGGAAAAAACCTCATTTTTCTTAGACTACACAAGTGGGTCAGTGCACTGCTGTTTGCCTTTGCAATACCAGTGAACCCAAATCAGCCTGACTTCCAGAGAAGATATAGAGCAGGAAAATAACCAGCATTAACCAGAGCAACACAAGCAGCTCTTCCAAAACAAGTTAGCTTCAGCAGTCAGCACAGAGTCCTTCAGTCAGTGAGGCCAAGCTGAACTTAGGCCAAACTTTGGATAAGAAAAAAGAGCAACTGGTTTAATGTGTACCCATGGAGTCTGCACTGGTTTCTTTTCCTTCCTGTCAATCCACCTGCACGAAGCTCTGAGCAAAGTGAGCAAAGTAAAAGTGCTCATCTGCACATAGCCATCCCTTTAGTGTGATGTCCAGCTCATCTAAACTAACCTCAAGGGCAGGTTGGGTGTCTAGATATTCCCTTTTTCCCAATAAAGAGACAGGTGGTAGGCAAGGGATTAATTTTCCATTGAAATATTTGTGGTATAATTGATATAATCTCAATTGAATGGGGAAAAGGGAGAACAAACTTGTCCTAAGAGGCAGCCACCAGACCCACCTATGTCAGACATCTGTGAGATGAGATGTGCTGAAAGAAATTCCTCTCATGGATCACAGAAAGGAGGTTTAGATACTTAAACACACATCACCACCAAACACACTCATATCTGGTCCAACAAATCCCACTCCTCCAGAGAGCAATTTGACCCAAGTTAAAGCTGGTGTTTTGAGATGGGTGGGATAAATATTTTTCTCTGGAGGCAGAGACAAGGAAATTTCAAGAGACAAATCTGGTATCAATGGCTGAGGTCACCATTCCTGCTCAAGGTCCAAGAGAATTGAGAGCCCCACTGGAAAGAAAGGCATTGAAGCAAGACCAGTGCAGGAGATCACTTCTACTGGATTCTCCCTGCCAGATTTGTTTGCCTCTCTGTCATTTTTCAAACTCAGATTTTCTAGTGACAATAGGATTAAAAAAGTAAAATTGTCATATTTCTGTGACCAACAATGTTCTCATATGGAAAAAAAAGGCCTCCTTTTTGTATCAATATTCAATTCTTATTGTTTCATGTGCATTTTGACCCTGTGTGTTCCCACAGATAATGCACTGGTCCAGCTTAACTATGACTTGTAGTAAAAATAAGTTAAAGCAGAAACAATTATTTTCCAATTATAATTTAAATGGAAAGAAAAAAATCTTCTTATATATATATGTGTGTGTATATATATATATATATATATATATATATGTATATATTTATCCCAAAGCTCTGACAGCTCCCACTAATCTTTTAGTTTAGATGGGGCACATGAGAATTCACTCCAGGTAATAAAACTCTGCTGTTAGCACACACATCTCAAGAGGAAGTAGCACCTTAGCAAATTTAAAATGCAGACAAAGGAGCTCATTGTGAAGATATTTACATTTTTTTCAACATTTCTATAATTTCAGGGAACTGTAATGTCTTATTTTGTAGTAGCTAAGGAAAAATTATTTACTGGTTCTTTGTTATGTTAATGTGCAGGTTAGGATTGGTTCTCCAAGTTGTATTGTTGAAGTGACTGCATGGGTTACATGCAAATATTGTGCTAAATATGCAGCCACTGAATCATTATTCCTGACAGAAATCCCTCCATTAAGTTCTACAGAAGGTCTTAAACTTGAATGTTTCAGCAGTGTTGACATTTCTGATTTCTCAATTTATGTATACATTTGTTGATGGACTAATAAAAACACTACATTGACTAATAAAAATACTGCATACACACACACGTGTTTATATACACATAAACAGTAATAAATAACAAATGTTTGTAAGCCAGCCTGCATTTACAGGATAATCACACTGTAACAGAAGTAACAAGCAGACACACTCATGAATTAGCAGTTTAACATAAGAAGGAAAACTGCTCAGTAAGATTTAAGGAACAGTTTGTGCCTTTGATCCCTGAGCAACACAGGCAGAATTTAGAGCGTGTAAAGCTCTGGCAGGTCCCTTAAAGGAGTTCACCCACAGGGCCATCTGGCTGATCACTCTCCCAAACCCATCCCAGATATTTCCAGAGCATCCAAAAACAGGCAAACCACCTGGAAGGATGCCCTGTACTCACTCTGCCCTACCCAAATGTATGCAAGGGGCACTGATGCTCCTCCCTACAGCATCCCTGAGGGCTGTGGGATCAGGGCCCTTCCTGTCCCACCACGGGGACAGCGTCCCTTGGGGTGCAAGATGAGCAGATATTGTGGCACACAGCACATGAGGCATCACTTGTAACTTCACCACCCCCAGGCCAGCACTGGAACTGACAAAAATTCACCTCATTTTTTCTTCATGGTCACAGAGAGCCGGGTTTACACATACTTTTTTTTTTTTTTT
>WEIU01016754.1:368835-379159 GCA_013389925.1 Aegithalos caudatus
TTTTTCCTGGTGATCCACATCCAGTAGGGCACAGGATAGTTCCCTGTGCTCCCCAGGAGATCTGGATTGCAATTTCCTTTAGCAGCCAAAGTTTTGTAAGTGATATTTGTCATTATGGGCTTGTTTCAAGCACAAGAGAGACTCTGTTTCCTCATGTACACCAATCAGTTCATATTTATGCCCTTGGCAGGGGTTGCCTTGCTAAAACTGGCTATTTCTCTGTCCTGGTGAACACATCTGAGGAAAAAAGGGCCTCCTGTCTGGACAGGCTATTTCAGCAGCTCTGCTAGCTGAAGAAAGCAGAGCCTTTAGACTCTGCTGCATTCATTTTCTGCCTGACTCCTCTTCAACCTTCTTAGCCAAAGTCATCATTAACTCATTTGCAGCTTTGCAATCAGCTTTGCAGTCAGGTCAAGTATTAAACGCATTCCAGTTCCATTTTAGACTTCATGTGGTATGTAACAAGTTATTTTCAAAGCGAATGCAGGATTACATGCAGGGTGACGCACATTATCTTGAATATATATACATTAAAAACCAAAATGTAGCTGAAGACTGCATTTATTTTCTGCAATATCAAAGTTCCACAAAACTCACTCTTATTACCCAAAATTGGGACGATGTGTTTCACCAGAAAATGAGCTATAGATCATTTTAAACTCACATGACTCCATTACATTAGAGTAAAATGCCTGTGAGTCTTACTCCTTTGGTCTGGAGGTTTGTCCCAGAGCTTCAGAGTTCATTCTGTCCAAGGACCAACCATCAGGCACCATGTGCTCTCATGGACCTCAGCTACATTTTGTCAAAGCTCCAGACACATGAAAATCACCAAATTATGTTTGAGGGAAAAAAAGAAAACTAACAGGGTTTTCTTCTGTCAGTCTCAATGCAAATGATAACATTTTTTTCTTTGTTCATTCCCCTCTCCATCCCTAGAAAGTACTGACTATAACCATCAAAGAGCTTTTTCTGGGCAAGTTGTTTTCAAAAAGATTAATGTTTGTGTGTGTATGTGTTTGTGTGTGTGTTTATGTTTTATTCTTGCTCTAATGAAGAAAAAAACCTAATTCACAAAAACATCCCTCAAATTGCCTTTGAATAGTGCTGAGCACCACCACCACAGCCATTATTCACCAACCACATCATGCTGTTTGACAACTCAAGATATTTTCTTAAAGTACTGTTGCCTGATTATAGGGAAACACACCAAAGAGAAGCACATATGCACCTAAATGATGTGCTTTTTATGGTGTCTTTCCAAGAACAACAGTAGCTAATTGTTGACTTTCCTACTGGGAAATGTCTGTTTAATACGCAGATCTCTTAATGACTACTCTAAAGCAAATTGTCTGTGCTATGGTAATCTAATCTCATATATATATATTTATATACATAAAAAACTTTAGTTCCTACTTAGAATATGCTTTATCATCTTTCTAGGTAGCACAAATCCAGTGGTTCACAGCTGCCAGGTGTTTTGTTTACTGTAAATACTACCACTGAAAGCATTTATAGGATGTTTTTAGTCCCACTTACTTGGTGCTGACTTGCTTTTGCCAACTGCTCATTGGCTGAGTCTACATTAGAAGAAGAGGCCTCAATGTTGGCTTCAATGCTATCTGCAAGTTAAAAGGAGATTAAGACTTTTAATTAAACAGGGTACAAACCAAAAAGACAAAAGTTTTACACCAACAGCATTTCAGCAACCGACTCAGGGGCATAAAGAGAGGAGCAGCCTCTTGTTTGTGACTTGTAGCCCTGCAGGGAAGTAGGAACAACACCCATTTTGATGAATATCCAACCCATCAGACAGAGGCAGGATGGGTTTGACTGACAGCTCTCCACATGACCCCTGACAGGATAGAGGTTGCTTCTCATCCCATTCCTTCTGAAGCCAATGGGTAGAGTGAAAGGGAATTCAACAGAGTGGCTCAAGACTGATAAATTTGCTGGATTAAATTAAAGAAGGGACATGGCACCTGAAATTATCCCAGTATTAGAGCTCAGGAATAAAATCCATGTGGGTCCTTGTGAGAAACTGACCATGCCCAGGTGTCTGTTGTTGATCAAATCATCTCAGACAATATCACAGAGAGCAAATCCAGGGTGTGCAATTCCTCCCACTCCCCAGGAGTTGATCAGATTAAACAAGCCACAAGCCAAACTCCTGGACCATATCTCCGAGCTGCAATGGAAGTCTGTAAAATGGCTCAGATTGAGACAAATTGCTGGAATCTACAATTAAGGGAGAAGAATCTCGCCCTACATTGATGTTTGCTACTGGGAGAAGCCACAAGGAATCAAAATGAGACTGAAAAAGAAAGATTATCAGCTACTCATCACAACTGGCAGGCTCCCACTTCCATCAAAAACAAATATTAACTTTGACTCCTGACTGTGCTTAGAAAGCAA
Organism: Aegithalos caudatus; assembly: GCA_013389925.1. NCBI lineage: Eukaryota > Metazoa > Chordata > Aves > Passeriformes > Aegithalidae > Aegithalos > Aegithalos caudatus. Next base: position 371,251 of record WEIU01016754.1, read on the forward strand.
GACAGCTGTGGTATAAAACCTGCAATAAAGGGTTTGTTTTTCCAGCAGAAGTCTTGGAAATCTTGACCAGCTTGTCCCCCAAGAGATGTGCAGCCAATAATTTCTGCTCACAGTGGAAGAGAATGTGCCCTTGGTCTGTTTCTTGATCAAATGGGTGGTTTTGAACACAAAATACACCACAGAGTCCAGGAACTCAATCAGGAAAACTCAGCCTCAGGTAGAAATTGGAAAATAATCTTCAGGGATTTTTCTAATCCTTAATAAAACCAATGAAAATTCTTCAATTAATAGCATCAGGAGTTGGATTAAGACATGCCACAAAAGATTCAAGTAATTTATTCCTTAAGGTTCTAAAAGAAAGAGCAGGAATTAATCTCACCACTTTTGTGGTGGACAAAGAAATGAGGGTTTGAAGATAATTTGTGGAAAGTGGTTGCATTCAGATTTTTAAGTGAAACAGTGTTAAAGTCTGTTAATGTAATTATGCACTTATAGTAATAACTAAAAATAAAATACATTTTTAAAAAGGCAAAGAAAAGGAAAAAAAAAAAAAAAACCACAAAAAAAAGAGAAAAAGAGTAAAACCCCAAGTGCCTAATCAGTGTAACAGAACTTGCTCATGTATAAAGTTTCTTGGGATTTTGGTGCAGACAACCTTCACTGCTCAACATCTCTTAAAGGCTGATTGGCCTCAGAAAATTAATCATTTAGGCAGAGAGGAGCTACAGAGGAGAAATGTATTAAATATACTTCTAAAACAAGAGTAATCTGTCTGCACTTCTCCTGGGGAAGAAGGAAATCATAGAAGCAGCTTAATTTAGCTCCCATAAAAAGCCCTCCAGAAGAGCCCAACACTTTCTGCTGCCTGCAGGGAGGCCTGAGGAGATTTGCCTTCATTAGATAAAATTAAACACTGTGCAAACCCCCTTAGTGCTCCATGGAATGGGAGAGCCACACCTTAGGCACTGTTTTTCCAAACACCATCTCTGTTTTTCCCAGCACAGGCTTTCCCAGGTAAGAAAGACTTGTGCTACCTGTCCTGGATGAATGGATGGGATGTTACAGAGGGAGCTTGGGCCCTGGTGGAATTGTTTCTGTTCACTCCTTCTCCCAGTGGGGGAATACCAGCCTTGGAATAAGTAAAGCTCCCATTTAAATTCTATTTTTTTGAAGCAACTTGTAATCCTGAGGCACAGGGGGAAAACTAAAACAAACAACAAACAAACAAAAAAACCCCACCAAACCTGCTCTAAAACTCTACAATAATGAGGCATAAATATGTAAAGCAATTTAACCAGATATTTCTGCTGATTAACACAGGAAGGCAAGGAGAGGAAAAAGAATTTGGCTCAAGTGACAAAGAAATAAGCAATAATTCAATGATGTTAATAAGTCAGTGATGAATATGTCACTGGCAGACATTTCAGTGAATCTCTGCTGAACAAGTGGTCGTTCACAACCTCACCTTGGCCACTTTAAGGCTCCTTGTCAAGGTACCTCACTTGGGGATGGAGAGAAAGGTGGCAGAGTCCTCAACAGGTTTAAAATACCTGCTGGAGGGAGCTGCCTTTTCCTTTCCCTTTGGCTTTGGGATGAAGGGACAGTAAAGTTTGTTCCCAAACAGATGAGATAATCCAGCCCTGGGTCTGGAATTTCTCAAAGAATCTGAATCCCACAACAACTTTCTGCCCTCTGAAAGACTCTGGTGACAAATTTATTGTACAATTTGAAAACAAAAATCCCAAGGGGATGCAGTTGACAATTTGATAAACTCAGGGACAGGGCTGCACCAAAGCAGATGGTGTTTGCAACCTAATACATCAGAGAATTAGGAAAATATTTCTAATTTTTCATCTAAAACACAGTCTTACACATAGGAGTAAGTGAAGGTGATGGAGCCAGCCAGGCTTCAGATTCAATTTTTTATGATTTTATGACACATTTATCACACAGAGATGGAAATAGTGATGACCCCAAGAGGTATCTTTCAATTGCAGCTATTTATCTGTGTCCTGAGATCAATCCTTTCTAATGACCAACAGGAGCCTTCTATGGGAAATTACTGGATTGACAGCGGCTGGAGAGGGGGTTTAGCCCTAATCTTTCAAGGAATCACTCACATGACCTGAATTTTTTACAGCAGCAACAACGGATGGATTTCACAAGGAAGAATTTCAGCTAAACCACTTGAAAGACAGGAAAGTGAGCTCGTGAATGAGAATTTTTAAATGCTCCCACTTGGCAGTAACCAAAATGGGCCCCTTCAGGTTTTCATAGTATGCTTTTATTTTTAGCACTTTAATAAGCTTAACCCTCTTTTATCGCTACAACTTCTGGCTAAAAATAATCAATATAGCATACTGAGAGGCACAATAAAAAGAATAAGGAAAAAAAAAGGAGTATTTTGGTAATGCATAGCAGTTTCTTTCCTAATTAAAAACCAAGTTTGGAGGGAAATTGCTTTCAGCATGAAAATGAATTTTGCCCATTTGAATTGCCATGTACTTGGAAAGTTTTAAGTGAGTGTCATTCCATGAACAAAAGACCCTCAGGCTTAGTGAAGACAGAACTGTGGATGTTAAAGGGAAGGAAAACTATGACAATTCTTCCAGAGCAAAGTTTAAAATGGCTCAGGGTTAGTCATTTGCAAACTTCAATGTAAACATCGAGTTATAAATTCTGCACATGAGAGGATTTATAAAATAATCGTGCTCATATGTTAAATTCAGGCTAAATGGGTCACACTGGCTTTGATTGGTGCAAGAAAATACAATTTTCAGCACTGTGAGTCATCAGGAGCTGTGGTTATTGCTTAAAAAAAAAAAATTAAAAAAAAAAAAAAGGCAGTAGAACCTATCTGATTTTAGCAGAGCTCTAATTCTTCCACACAAAACATCTCAACCCTCAGAGGTAAGGACTGAGGCACTGAACAACCAGCCAGCACCATTTTCCAGGCAGGCCTAGAAAGACTATTTAAAGTACCCTAAAATGTCATAACCAGCTCTTCTTGTTGGTTTTCTTCAGCCAACAGTCCAAACCCCTTGGTATGAATGAATAAAAGTGGCTACAGGGCAGTGGCCAAACACCAGCATAAATTCACAGCACTTTTTCTCCTGAATGATTTATACTGCCCTTGAAATACATCTTGGAAATGTCAAGTATCTGCTGCATATGGATGTGCTGAAAAATGGTACTGCCCTGCCAGAGGTTTTTCCATGCCTGCCAGGATACATCTCCCAGGGATTTAAAATTCAAACATTTTCCTGTGTGTATTTGTTGGAAAACAACACGTCCTGTCAGAGAATAAGGCACCTCCTACCATCTACTCGGTGCTAAATGGCAGAGTGCAGGAATATTATCACTTTGGCATCTGAAAAGCAATTTATTGTTATTTCTTACAGAGACAAGTGGCCTCAGATTCCTGATGTTTGCCACAGAAGAAGGGTCAGCTTATGAAGAGTGTCCTGAGGGTGCAGGATCTGGACACAGTGACTACTGCACACTCTGCCACCCATCCAAGCTGTCCTTAATTCCCATATGATGCTCTCAGATGGCCTGGGATAATCAATCCAAGGTTCTACCTTTAAACCTGAAAAATTAGCATGTGAGGATGTTATATCATGGCAGCACACCTAATTATTTTTCTTCTATTTCATTCTTTTTCTGATTAAAAAAAAAAAAAAAAAAAGATATTTCAAAAAGAGCAGGTTTGTTTGTGAAGGAATTTGTGGGTGTGTCAGATTTTTTTTTAATTCACCAAGGAATCTCTGAAAGTAGTTTACAGAGCAAACAGCTCAAATAGCTTTGAATGGGAAAATCCAGATAATTTCCTGTAGCACACCCTTTCTTTTCATAGCATCAGAGAATCATGGAATGGTTTGGATTGGAAGGGGCCTTAAAATCATCTTGTTGCAACCCTCTGCCATGGGCAGGGACACCTCCCACAGTTCCAGGTTGCTCCAAGCCCTGTCCAACCTGGCCTTGAACTTTTCCAGGGATGGGGAATCCTAACTTCTCTGGGCAACCTTTTTCTTGTGATTTACACTCAACACATATTTTTTTATCCAATTGTGTAAGACATCCAAGTTACAGGAAAATAAAATATGTTTCTTTAAATTTACAAATGAAAAAAATAAGTAAAGATTTTTTATTATTATTTTTCCAAATGCAGTTTGTGAACTGAAAAAGTTTGGATAAATCCCTTAATTTCATTTGCATGCAGAATTTTTCACAAGTCCGTTTTTGTCTATAATTAACATAAAACTCACTTTCCACCACACAGCTGAGTTATCAAGTCCTATTGCTGATGAAAGAAGTTCCAATCTGAGTTTGCCACCAGAATAATAAAGTTGGTGGGGGTGTGGATTCACAGAAATGAATATATTTTATTTCTGCTTGCTGTCTGGGAAAGATGATATATTTTATCTACCAAGTAAGGTCACTGATATTTACAACTTGCGTGACCTCTTTTGCTTTACATGGCTCGTTTGATTTATTTAAACTGCTCAAGCCATGTTTCCCAAACAGTCTGTCTGGCAGAGAATTGCACCTCCCAGCAGAAATAAACCACCCACCTGAAATTCACTGCTCAATTGCAGCATTAGTAGAAACTGAGACCACGGCAGTTCTGCCTTCCCAAAAACTGCTTTGGATAAATTGATGTGAGAAGAATCCTACGGGTGGCAATAAACCTCGTGGAAGGAAGAGCCTTGCTTCTTGTACAAAATTAGCTGGCTCATTAACTGTAATTATACCAGCCCAATCACATTATGAGGGTCAAACACAGAAACAAACACAGCAGACAAATCTTTAGGCGTTAGGAAATTTGCAAGTGTAGAGCTGCCCATCAGTCTTCTCCTTGTAAAACCAGCATGTGCTGTCTTACCAGCACTGCCAGCACCAGAGCTAAATGTGAAAGCCATAAAGGGATGACACAAAAAATTGCACTCACAGAGAGCAGCAGGAGGAGAGAAACACAAAAACTCCTGCAATCTTTGTGTGGCTTTGTTATCTCAAGTAGAATGGGTTGGTCAGAGATCACAGGAGCTCACAACCTGGCTCCAAAAACTTTGTCACAGCAGAGGCCACCAGGCAGTGCCTGACGTGAAACTGAGGCTGTTGAGTGGAGGCCACCCCTGCTGCAGTCCAGATAAACAGGGAAAGGTGAGTGGTATTGATTCCTTGGGAAGGCTGACCTGAAAGAGAGACTGGATGGAGCTATAGAATAAAGTAGATGTTATTGAAAAGCCTCTAGGATACACTTTGGGCAAGACAGGGCCTGATCAGGGTTATACCTAAGGTGGACTAGAAATGGTCACAAAATGGACAACCTGTCATGAGGCCTCACACTTTTATAAGTTTTGGTCCATTTGCATATTGGGGTTTAATTGTCCAATTACAGCTCCAGGTTGTGAAGTCCCATCCTTCTTGTTTCTTCAGTCCACCCTTGTTTGTGCTTTTGGACCTGAAATTTGTACTCATTGCCCTTGGCCTTCAGCAGGAAAAGGATTTGTTTTGTCTCCCTACTCTGTGCAGAGCTGACTGACACCTGAGGCTCAGAACTGCACCCCTAGGCAGCACAGAACCTGAAAACATGAAAGCTAAAACCTAAGGCATCAGCATAAAACACAGCATAGAATCACAGAATGATTTGACTTAGAAGATACCTTAAATATTATCTCATTCTAACCCTCTGCCATAGGACACCTTCCAACATCCCAGGTTGATCACTGACCCATCCAGCCTGGCCTTGGACACTTCCAGGGGCGGGGCAGCCACAGCTTCTCTGGGAAACCTGAGCCCATGACCCACTGACCATGGCCTTCAAATTGTTGCCTACAAGGCAGTCAAGGATAACACCACCACACATTTTCTGCAGCTTTGCAATAACGCTTTGTTAGACTTACCAGAAAGACAATTGATGACAGGGCATACACTGAAAGTGAACAGAGATGGGAAGTCTCTTGGGAAGTGAATGGGAAGTGGAATAGATTCAGGAACACCCCAGTGTACCCTTCCTTCATGGGCTGTGCTCTGTACTGACACATAACTCTGAGTCTTATCAAGTGCCTGAAAGCAACACAGCCAAGAAAAGATTTCCCAATCCATCAGGAACCAATAAAAACATAATTGTACACATTCCCATTACAGCCTCCACTGAGTTTACTTAGGAATCTCAACCAAATGAGAGACTTTGCAGGACACATTCAACTGATCAGAGATATTAAAGCTGTTACATTCAGGTGTTTGGGGACTGTTCTCAAGATGTGTTCATTTTCTGCAGATGTCCCATCTGAGGCACATAACTCAGGAGGGTTTAGTTAAGGCTGCAGCTGAATGATTTCCCAGCTTGGTTTGCAGTCTGACAACAGACTCCTGGCTGTGCCATCCAGGCAGTCAGACTGGAGGAGGATGTGCTAATAATGGGCCCTCTTGATTCTTTATTTAGGTGTCAAACCGGCCTTCAGGTCAGAAAGGCAACAAAGAGGACTTTATTTCACAGGGGGTAAAAAAAAAAAACCAAAAAACCCCAAAAAAAAAAAAAAAAAAAAAAAAAAAAAAAAAAAAAAAAAAAACTGAAAAACCCTCCCTGTATTCCAAAGCTTCCAAAATAAGCAACCCATTTGAATTCATGCAAATATCTTTTCCTTTGAAGGAAGTTTACAGCTATTGTTACCATCACTAGGCAACAAGTGAAGATGTGGCACTTCAGTGAATGGCAGCATCACTCAAGGACTGTTGGCCCATCAGGAAGTTCCTCCTGACTGAGGGAAACCAGCAGCTGTGATGTCCTTACTTCTTTTTCCAGGTCTCTGGGCTCCAGCCTGACACATACCAGGCAGAGATGTTTGTTAAGTGAGGGAGCATCGACTTTAGATCATTCACCCAGTTATTTTTACATATAAAATGTCCAGACTTCAAGAGTGAAATGAAAGCTAAGCAGCACCAACATCTAAGTCTGGATAAGTATTTCTCTAAAACAAAGTCTGAAGAAGTCTTAAGCTTGACACAGTAGGACATTGATCTGTTCTGGAGAAGCCACCAAGTTAATTAGAGGAATGGAGCACCTCTCCTAAGAGGAAAGGCTGAGCCAAGTGGAACTGTTCAAACTGGAAAAGAGAAGGGTTTTTGGTGACCTAATTGTGGCCTTCAAATGACTGAAAGACTGAGAGAGATTGTTTACAAGAGCCTGGAGTGACAGGACAGCAGGGAATGGATTAAAACTAAAATGGAGTAAATTTAGTAGGAAGAAATTCTTCCCTGTGAGGGTGGCGAGGCCCTGGCACCAGGGCTCCATCCCTGGTCCAAGGGCAGGCTGGATGTGCCTTGAAGCAACCTGGAATAGTGGAAAATGTCCCTGCCCATGGCAAGCGGGGTGGAAGTGGTTGATCTTTAAGGTCCCTTCCAAATTGTCCTATGATACCGTGATTCTCTCAGCCAGTGACATTTCCTGTGAAAAGATAGATTTGTGTACATTCATTCTGGACAAAGAGCCCTGGAACTGGTAAATTCCTTCCTGTGTTGCTGCTCTTGCAATATTAAAATAGGTGGCCACTGTGTGAGCTTGGGATCTATCTTTTCCCATTTTAGGGAGTTAGGAAGGTTACAGATACACAAAGCTTGGTTCCAAAACCGCTCAAAAGAGTTGGAAATGTGGTGCTTTTAAAAGTTTAAGATATTTTCAGAACAATGTGGGTCTTTTCCTTGTGGTTTTGTGAAATGCAATGGAGCTGTAAACGGTGATATTAGTGGTGGAAGCTGAATTAGAGCAGTTTAGATAAGGGATGTAGGTCTTGAGTGTTATTTTGGCATAACTGATAAGGTTCCATACACAGGTAGCATGGAGAAACAGCTTTCCTAAATCACAGAAAATTTCCTTTGGCCATGGGAAAAAAAAAAAAAAAAAAAA
>WEIU01016754.1:386032-404748 GCA_013389925.1 Aegithalos caudatus
TTTTTTTTTTTTTTTTTTTTTTTTTTTTCCCCAAAAAGGAGGAATCCTTTGTTCAGATTAGTAAACAGGATTTAATATCACCCATTCTGGAACAAAAAAAGAATTAAACCAGTCAACAATAAAAGGAAATACCAGTAGCTAAAGATGACCACAAAAGCAGAGAAGTGATAGATGAGAAAACCAGAGATGTGAAAGAATTTGAGGTGCTTAAGTTCTAGATGATTGACTCCCACTAGGGAAAATTAGTTTGGGAAGTTCTTAACAGAATGTACTAGGTTAAAACGGCAGGACTATTTGAGTCACTTTACCTGACTCAATAAGTGAATAATGCCACTGCATAGCACTGAGATTTTGGGACTATAATTAAATTTCCAAGTCTTACACAAAAATGATTGGAAATATGATTTTGTAGATAAACCAGAAATTTCAATTTCCCTATTTTTGCTTTAACAAGATAAGGATTTCAACATTTTTAAAATTAATTTGTGAGCAAGTTGGGTGATAAAACCCAGATGCTGTCACCAATGTGGGAACAACAAATCCCAGCAGCCCATTTCCCCACAGAATGAGCATTACTGAAGTATTTCCAAGACAGCAAATAAGCAAACCTTCCTCTCTCTTCCACTCTCATGCTTTGTGAGGTGAAGATTTATTCACACTGAAAACTTCTAACATAGTCCTGCTTTTAATGATATCCTAAGGACACTGTTGTATTCCAGACATGGGAATGGTGTCAAATAAACCAGAGAGGGGAACATGCTCTCCTCAGAAGGACACAAAACAAATCTGTGCAGTCAATAATTCCTCTCTCACATGGAGCCAGATCCCAGCCTCTTCTATCAGTGTCAGCTCAGGTCCTCGAGGGAAGAGTCACACTCATTTCTAGGAATGTTTGCCTTAGGTTTGTATAAAAATGGGATAAAAAGTATCAGTGGTCTATCCTATTTAGCACATGTGCTTTTGTGTTTACTCACAAACCAGCCATCCATTTTTTTAAAGGACTATAAATTAGCATTTAAATTAATTGCTGCCTCAATATTCAGAAGCTGCTGAATTTTTACAAGCGAGGTCACATTCTGAGCTGTCGTCTACTCTGCAGCAAGCAGCCAGGAGAGCTATAAAATAAACCTCAAGGAGATCCTGAAAGATGTCCTATAAGGCCTATTTCTGCACATGGAAGCACTCCAAAACACAATAAAGCAAAACAAACCCCTTGTGCTTGTTATCTTTGGGGGAAAAAAATAAAGAAACAAGAAAAGAAATCAACCAACAGCCCTTTGTATTGTCTGTCATGTTTTATCAAAGAGATGCTGAGATGTTCCTTGTGTGTTGTCCCATCTGCAACAGCCATGGGGCATCTCCTACCCTGTGGTCCACCATGTATGGACATGGAAAGACAAATCAGAGCATGGTGTTTGTCTGTCCTCATTCCTTTCTGAGAGACAGGGGAAGGAATGGAAAAAGAAAAAAATATATATATATAAAATGTGAGCAAGCTTCTGATGCAAGATAGGCAGAAACTAAATCTTGCTGCAACAGCCTTTCAACAAATATTTTTCTCTTGTCTATGGCCGGGGAGAAAAAAAATGACATTCAATAAATCAACCTGATTCAGCCTAAGCAACAACAGACCAGCAGAAAATTGTTTGGAGGGCAGAAGCCATCCAGAACAGCAATTACAGACTGAGTTAGATCTCCTCTGGGACTCAACAACAGCCAGAGTGTGGAGTTTCTCTCTGCCTCTCTTGCCTGTACACATTTCCTTGCCCTTTTGCTGTCTTAGAGGTCTGTGTCATCTCAGGGAGTGTAGAACTGTGCTGATAATTAAAGCAGTCATGCAGAGCTTTGGGATGCCAGCCCAGCACCTACCTGGGGACACCAGCTCAGGAACACAGCAGGAAGGGGGTTCCTGCCCACCAAATCCAAACAGAGAGGCTCTGGGAAGTGAGATTCCTCATAGGAGACAGCTGAGGCCACTGCAGAGGGCACCTCAACAGGGATGAGTACAGAGATCCTGCAAGCTCCCAGCTGGTGTTTTATTCATTCTGCCCCTGGCTGGATGTCACATGGCCCACCAAAGCTGCTCTGTCACTCCCCTCCTCAGCTGGACAGGGGAGAGGAAATATAACAAAAGGCTCTTGAGGTGAGATAAGGACAAGGAGAGGTCAGTCATCAGTTGCTGTCACTGGTAAAACAGGCTTGATTTGGGTAAATCAGTTTCATTTGTGTTGGAGGTTGGGTTCAAAACCAGGAAAATTTATTACCCATCAAAATCAAAGTAGGGTAATGAACAATAAAATCAAATCTTTAAATGCTTCTCCCCAACCTTTCCTTCTTCCTGGACTTCACTTCCATGTTCTCTCCCTCCTCCTCTGCTGTGGCACAGGGGAATAGGGAATGGGGGCTGTGGTCAGTTTATCACACATTTCTTATTCCTCACACTCTTTTCCTGCTCCATTGTGGGGTCTCTCTCAAGGCAGACACAAACTCCTCTGACCTGGGTCCTTCCCATGGGCCACAGTTCTTCAAGTGGATCCTCCACAGGGTCACAAATTCTGCCAGTTGTATTATCATGGAATCAGAATCATGAAATCACAGAATGGTTTGGGTTGGAAAGGACCTTGAAGTTCATCTTGTTCCAACCTCCTGCCATGGGCAGGGACACTTTCCCCAATCCCAGGTTGCTCCAAGCCCTGTCAAACCTCGTCTTGGACAATTCCAGGGATGGGGCAGCCACAGCTCCTCTGGGAAACCTGTGTCAGGGCCTCACCACCCTCACAGGAAAGGATTTCTTCCTAATATCAAATCTAAATGTGCCTTCTACTGGTTTAAAGTCAGTCCTCCTTATCAGGGCTGTCTAAGGGAAATAGAATAACACAAACATAAGAAGAGGTAGCTTTCCCTTTTAAAATCCCTTTAGATGTGGAAATAGGAGATGTGTTAATGGAGGATGTCCAATCTGTTCTTATGTAGATATCCTCACTTTATATTTGGGAAATATAATGAAGAATCAAAGATCATATAAAGCATTCTTTTTACCAACTTTGATTCTGATCTTCAAACTAATGTACACCTCAAATTTCATTTAAATTCATCCCTTTGTAAAGGTCTGTGAATTCCCATATGCATGTACATGTAGGTGTTTATACAGGTACATAAACACATGTATTCTCATGTACCACAAACACTCCCACCTGTATAAACAGACACTGTATACAGACAGACACTAATAATTTTAAGATTAACCTGCCCTGAACATACACCAGGTGTTAAATGAACATTTAAGTCTTAGCAGATTGCAGGGATATAAACATAGCCTATTTTGGTGTACAGTAGCAGAAAACAGACCTTAAATCTCAGGCTTCTTTTTCCTGGCTAAACACTCTGGTGTAAAATAAGCACGAACATTGATATGATCTGATAGCAGACAAGTAAACAAAAAATAAAAGGAAAATTTGTTTGCCCTGCTTAGTCTTAAGAATAACAACAAAAAAATCTGTGTTGATTCCATTTTTTCTTCAAGTTAATGCTGTGATAGTTTTGATATCTGGGAGAGCAGGAGTGATGTGAGCAGGAATGGATCACAAAAACTGAGATGCAATGGTTGTGTCATCATGAGATCAGAATCATAAAGTCACAGAATGGTTTGGGTTTGAAGGGACCTTAAGGATCATCCAGTTCCAAATCCCTGCCATGGGCAGGGACACCTTCCACTGGACCAGGTTGCTCCAAGCCCCATCCAGCTTGACCTTGAGCACTCCAGAGCTGGAATGTCTGCTCCAGGTGGGGATTCACAAGAGTGGAGAAGAGGGACAGAGGGGTGTGGAAAACAACAACAACAAAAAAATTATGTGACAAATTTGAGAGGCAGAGCAAATGGAGAAGGTTTCAAAAAAGACCCATGAGGGAGAAGAGCATGTGAATTTACATATTTTTTAGTGCCCTGCCTTCCTTAATCTCCACCACTCTCCTCTTCCACCAGACACTCATAAAGTCAACAAAGAGTAAAAGAGGAAGGGAGATGCACAAACTAAGGAAATTAAGAGGGAAGTGACTTCATTACTCTCCAGAGGGAACATCAGCTCTGTTCTCCAAATGGGAATGTGCTGCAATTTTATTTCTCTTTACTGAATGTCTGATGTTCCTGTACCTTGTTAGCACAGCTGGAACAAGACTCTGGGATGCTGCAATGCATATTTGGAAGGAATAACTCCGAGCAGCCTGATCCATGGTGGATCCATGGTTGGAACTGGGTGATCTTCGAAGTCTCAACCCAAATTAGTCTATGATTCTCTGATTTATTTTCTCACAGTTGCAAAAGAAAGTTTCTGCCCCCACACTATGAATCCAAACTTTTGCTCTCCTACAGCCAAGTTTCCATCTACTTTACCACTAAAGGAAGATTAATATCCTTGCTTTTCCAACAAACCCTTGGGCTGGATATGAAAGAGACTCATGGACCAGAAATATTGCTTCTCTTTTCTGATATGCTAGAAAGGTTTTTGTGGGATTTTCTGCCTTCTCACCTTTCCCAGCTCCCTGGAGTTGAATTAAGAAGTTCCTTCTGAGTTAATTCACACATGTATATAGGCTAATCAAACGGCACAAAAGTAATTACATGAAGGACCCAAAATGAACAGAGATAATGAAATGCCTGACATCATGGCCTTTGTAGACCACGAATAAAAATATTCAGTGAAGATGAAGGTTCTTCCAATAGAGGATATCCATTTGTATTTCAAATATAGATTGTAGATTAGGGTTTGTGAAATTTGCTGGTCTGACACCCTGAAAGCAAAAATTAAATACAATACAAAAGGTAAACATTAAAGCCACACAAATCAGAGCAGAATTAACCACTAACAAGAATCCACAGCCCTGTGCAAGAGAAGGTTTTTATGAGCAACAGATCCCTTTTCTTTCTGCAAGAGCTGGGTAATAACCACAGAGACTTGATGCAATTGTCATGGAATGTTTCATGTGGTGGGTACCTGTCCAACAGGAACTATTTGTCTGCATTGTACATTTATTTTGCTCTCCAACAGCTCCAAGGAGCCCTTGGTCTCTACAGCAGCAAACTGCAAAAAGTGAGATATATGAGTTCTTAGAGCAACCTACGACAAAAAAGGTATTATTTTTTTATATGCCATAAAAATGTTTGTTGGGGACACTTAGTCTTTTTAAAATAAGAAAACAAAATGCATTTAGTATTTACAGCTCCACTTTTTTTGCAGCTGCTGAGAAGTACCAAGTCACCAAAGATATGGAAATCCTTCAGCAAACTCCAAACTCAGTTTGTTCTATGCTGACTTTTCCTTTAGCATCTCCTGCTTCCTGCCCCAGGCTGCAATGTATAAACTAATAGCAGAAGTGAGGGATGTAGTTGTAATCTATCACCCTGACTGATACCAGCCCCAGGAAAGGCAGTTTATTGCAGGTGGTATGTTATCTTCAAAAATAGAAACCGTGCAAAGATTATGACAAAAACTTCAACACTTTCTACACTTTGTTTGCAGCACTATTAATTCTCCACTCTGGATTTATTTCCATGAGGGCCATGCAGCCAGAAAAAAAAATACAATGGAGGAATTCATTTTCTTTTTAGGAGTGTTCTGGGAAGCCAAGCAATTAGAGCAATCTTAAGATGTCATGCATTATCAATTGCTGCTCAGTTCTTTTACTTAAATAAAATACTGATTGCAGAGTCTGATCTTCAGCTATCAACAGAGTGATTCATTTAGGTGCACTATTTATTCTTGACAAATTAAAAAAGAACATCTAACTTTAACTGAAAGGAAAAAGACAAAGGGACAAGGGAAATACACAGCATCTTTTTACAACTCACTGCTATGCTGCCAATCTTCTGTTTAGAAATAGCTGAGGCTGCTGTGCCCTGTACAGAGTTTGGAGACAACTCAGTCCTTTTTACAAATGGAGTTCATTGGTTTGGTGTAAGAGAGGAAGGGAGCCACAATCTCTTACAGAGGACACTGAAGGTCAGAATCACGGAATTATAGAAAGGTTTGGGCTGAAATAGAGCTCACAGTCCATCTGGTTCCAACCTCCTGCCGTGGGCAGGGCACCTTGATCAGGCTGATCAAAGCCCAGCCCAGCCTGACCCTGAGCACCTCCAGGGATGGAGCATTCACAGATTCTCTGGACAACCTCTTGCAGTGCCTCACTTCCTCCTGTAGGAAGGAATTTCCTCCTAATGTGTAAACTAAACCCACCCTCCTTCAGCTCAAAGCCATCACTCCTTGTCCTGTCACTCCATCCCTTCTCCCAAATCTCTCTCCAGCTCTCCTGGAGCCCCTTCAGGCACTGCTAGGGGCTCTGAGCTCTCCTTGGATGCTTCTCTACTCCAGGCTGAACACCCCCAGCTCTCCCAGCCTGGCTCCAGAGGTTCTCCAGCCCTTTGATCAGCTCAATGGCCTCCTCTGGAATTGTTTGAGGAGGTCAACATCTCTCTCGTGTTGGGGGGCCCAGAGCTCCAGGTGGTGTCTCTCAAGGGGAGAAATCTTGTCCTCTTTCTTCATGGGACTGAAAAGGCTCAGCCAAAGAAAGGGATACAGCTGTTCAGGCCATCAAGTGCTCCACAGACCACCAGCTCCATGAGTAACTCCATATCCAAGGTCTGCCCAAGGTAAACCTTCTCCTCAATGGCACAAATTGGCAAGAAGAAGATACACGTTCCACACAATTAAAAAAAAAAAACCCAAACCTTTCTCTGCCTTACATTTCCCTCTGCATTTCAAAGCCAAATGCTATGGTCTTTGTAGGCTCTTCCAAATTTTGACTCTTTGGACTGCTGACTCTGCTGTTAACACTTTTTTTACATATTTTCAGCCAATAATGCAGGTTACCTAAAAGGCAAAAAAGCTGAGTTAAGGTATCTGAGGGCAAATTAATTACAACTGCCATTAGAAGGCTCAGAAAAGAAAGGTTGATAGGTATCACCTCCTGTAAGTTGACTCTCCCAAACACCCTCACATGGTTTTATTCTCCATCCCATACATGAGAGACTATTTTAAAAATATCCATTATATCCAAAATAACTCATCTCATTGTTCAAGGATTTTTTTCTTAATGTTTAATTTATTTCTCTCTGTCTTTAGTTACTACTTGGTAATTTGTTACTACCTTCAACCTTAATATTTTAAATTATTCTACTCTTTTTTCAATGCTATTTCACATCAAGTACTTCTACACAGTCATCATGGCTCAACTAATCACTGCTGCACTTTCTGAGCCTGCAATTGGTAAATTCCTGTAATCTCTCTTCATAAATTATACTTAATACTTCTTCCTCATTTATTTCCTTCTGAATCACCTCCAAATTTCTAATAGAAAAAGCAGGCCAAAATGCTCTCATTTCTCACTCACCTTCTTATCATACAAAAGGTGCCAATGTCTAAGGCAGACACTTAAGGCTGTGTGACAGTTCACTTTATTTTCCAATTGTCTGTGCTCAGTATGCAGTTGAAAATTTCCAATTTCTGGTTAAAAGTATCCAACAGGTCCAGCTTCTTTAGTTGGCTCACTCACCAGTTGTGTCAGGAATTTATTTTCTACAATCTCCAGGAACATCCTGGACTGTTTCTTCTTCACTGTGTTGTACTTCCAGCAGACACCTGGTTAAATTGGATTCCTCCATGGGAACAAAGGCCAGCAGTAATGAGGCTTCTCCCAAATACTTCTAGAGCAATTTATCCATCTCTTCGTCCTGGCTGGGTGGTCTATAACAGACTTCCACCAGGATATCTGCTTTGCTGGCCTTTCCCATTATCCTGACCCATAAATGTTCAACCCTATTGACACAAGGGTCACCCCACTGCCTCTCCTCCCTCGCTGTCCCTTCTGAGGAGTTTACAGGGATCCATTGCAGCACTCTGGTTGGGTTTCAGGTTTCATGTTTTTCAGATTCTGTGCTGCCCAGGGGTGCAGTTCTGAGCCTCACATTCAGTGTCAGTCAGCTCTGCACAGAGCAGGGACACAAAACAAATCCTTTTCTTGCTGAAGGCCAAGGACAATAAGTACAAGTTTCAGGATCAAAAGCACAAACAACAGGGGACTGAAGAGACAAACAAGAAGGATGGGGCCTCACAACCTGGAGCTGTAATTGGACAATTAAACTCCAATATGCAAATGGACCAAAACTTATAAAAGTGTGAGGCCTCGTGACTGGTTGTGCATTTTGTGACCATTTTAAGTCCACCTTTGGTGTAGCCCTGATCAGGCTCTTGTCCTGCCCAAGGTGTACCCTTAAAGGCCTTTTAATAAATATCTACTTTATTCTCTAGCTCTGTCCAGTCTCTGTTCCAGGTCAGCCTTCACAAGGCATCAGAGTCATCCCTCCCCATTTCCAATCCCAGTTTTCCAGTGGCTCAATGGCTTCCAGCTCCTCCTGTTTGTTGCTCATGCTGTGGGCATTGGAGCTGTTATGTTTGCAGAAACAGTACAATACCAGCTGGTGTCTGCCAACCCCAATCCAGAAATCTTGTGTTTGTTCTCAGATCAAAATTGTGGACTGCAATTCCATCCAGTAATTAAAATTACAGGTCTGAACAACAAGCAGCTCACTCTCTGATCAAAGGAGATATAATTCAAACAATTAATCACTCATTTTACTTTGACAGTTTTGCTTATGTGTCACTGGCAGATGGGGGAGATGCTCTCAGAGAACAAAGTCTGGGTCATTTTAATCTCTAGAGGAAAAAGGAATTATTTATAGTGTAGAGTTGGTGAATTATATGTTGATGTCTTCTACATTTACTGCTCAGCAATTCGCCCTGGCTCACTTCAGAGTCAATGGGGAGCCAACACTGGGATTGTGGAGCTCAGATTAAGGGTTAAGTATTTTCAAACTGTCTGGGACTCATAAATACTAAGGTGAAATTTTTAGAGAAATAATGAGACAACCTTAGGGCTGTAAACTGAAAGTGCATGGGGAATCAGAAGAGAGATAAGTGAGTGAGCACCACAAAATCTAAAAGTCTGAGAATTAGAGGCCAGATATCTTAATGCCAGCCCTGTGCAGCCCCAGCTGTACAGATGATGGGGGAAATTAATCCAATATATGATTTTTTATTGCACAGAACAGATCAGGAGAATGAGCAGCAAGAAGTGTGCATTCAAAAGTGACCTGGTACCTTTCTAGGACAGGGCAACACCTGAGGAGGGGGGAAAGCAGCAGATGACAAATACACAAGTAGAACAAAGAAAGTCCAGATGAAAATACTGCAAAACTGGTTCAGAAATCAAAGTTTAAAACTATTTGTTCATCAGTAAATTTTCTTTGTTAATGGACTGAAAGGATGAACGGAAAGGATTTCAACATCACAAAGTTCAACAAGGACAAACACAAGGCTCTGCTCCTGGACTGGGACAATCCCCAGAATCTGGACAGACTGGGAGATGGAATGGAAGCTGTCCTGAAGAGAAGGAGGTGGGAATAGCTGGTGGATGAAACATTGACATGAGCCAGCCCAGTGCACTTGAAGCCCAGAAAGCCACCCATGTCCTGGGCTGCATCAAAAACAGAGTGGGCAGCAGGTGAGGGAGTGGATTTTATGATACCCTGAGTTTGTGTGGTTTTCCTGGATCCAGGACTAGCCAATATTTTTCAGGAATGGTTTAGGTGATGGCATAGAAAGGACAGATAAATAATAAGGTGCAGTGAAGCTCAGAAATCTCTTGAACCTGTCAGAAAATACAATTAGAATTAAAAGGGATCTTGTTAAAAAGGAGTAATGCTGTAAGCTAAATAATGAAAATACAAAGTTCTACAGTTAGACATAAGGAATAGTAATAGACAATTTCCTGTGCAGAAGTCCTCAAAAAGGAAATAAACAAGCAGAGGTGCTGAGGGGTGCTGGGGACAAAGCTAGCACTTGTGAGATAAAATATTGTGTCCAATTTTGAGCAACAAATCTCAGGGGAACCACCTGGAGACAGCTGAGAGAAAAGCCATGGGAATGATAAAAAGTGTTAGAAACACAGCCTGATAGGAAAAATAGGAATTAGTGTGGTTTTCAGTGTAGAAAAAGCAGGATGTGTGGGGTTAGAGGGGTGGGGGAGACACAACAGATGTGATAATGCTTTTCTGACAAGTGGAACTGCTGCAAATAAGAAGGGAATAACCTGTTCTCCACATTCCCCCTTCATATGACAGAAATTCATGGACTGAAACTGCAACAGGAGACATCTATATAAGAAGTTAATGATTCGGGTTGTTGATCCCATCTTAGAGCTGAGAAAAGGATTTGATGATGTTTAAAGATTGCTCTTAACTCCACTTGTCTAATATTCAGTGCAATCAATACCAGCCTGGAAATCAGAGAGAGACAGGGAGTGTTTCAGAACGCAGCCACAAACTTCCCATCAGCTCCAGTCACTAAACTGATTAAATCATGCACCTCTCCCCCAGCCTTTCCCAGTCAAGACAAATTCGGCAAATCTCTGCTCTGTTAAACATCCTCGTACACAATAAACACAAAAGGTGAAGCTCAATAAGCTTTAACCAACTTATCAATAGCCCCGAAGACACTTTCTGCCATTAAATTGCAGCAGATAACAATCAGACAGCAGCGTCCCCCCTTCAGCAGGGAACAATGGCATCTGCAGCAGGGAATCCTGACAGCAGTGTGCCATCTATCAGCTGTGTGTGACAACAAACCCCGGCCAGTCCCTGTCCCAAGGGCTGCTTTTAGAAACCATCAGGCACATCCACAGCGACAGAGCAGACACTCCTGTGCTTCTAAACCCACCAGTCACTTAGCAGAGAAGTGAGTTATCCTGCCCTCCTTCCCACCTGCATTGCCCCCTCCCCAAGGAAATGCTAATTTAGGGGAATTTGGATTCAGCTCTCCGGTTTATTAGAAAGTTTTAAGCATTTGTATTCGATCATGCTCAGCTTGTGCTCCCTGAGTTCAGATTAGCTTTCAATGGGCTATTTTAATTTTGTTTTAATTTGCAAATGAGGCAGGTGAGAGTCTGAAAGGGGATGGCTGGCACAGCTCATTCCCAGCCACACACTGGTGTCTCTGGCTCAAAGGATGAAGCACTGGAAAAGCTGGATGAATCATGGGCATGGGGTGAGGACTGGAGGAATTGGGGACCTGCTTTCAGACTGAACATACCTTGAAGAGGCTGCTGTTTATTGTTTGCACTGTAGGTAATTCATACTTTTTTCCATTCAAGGAATTGCAGACTGGCAAAATAAAGTTTTCCAGCACAGAGGACTTTAGACTACACTTATCAGACCTCATGATTTGTCATAGACTATGATACAGAGTCATAGAATCTTTAAGGCTGGAAAAAGCTTCCAAGACCATCAAGTTCAATCTTTGACCAAATACCACAATGTCCCCAAAACCATATCGTGAAATGCCATGTCTACTCATTTTTTGAACACTTCCAGGGATGGTGACTCCATCACTTCCCTAGAAATTTTGTTCCAATGTCTGATCACTCTTTCATTGAAGAATTTGTTCCTAATATCCAACCTGGACCTCCCCTGGTGCATCTTGAGGCCATATATGTTTGAATTTTTATTAAGACTCAGTAATATCAAAATACTTTAATCAGTCCTTAATGAACAGTGCTGAAAAGTCACTGAAGTAATTTAAACACTTCTAAAAGCAAGAGGAAAGAGCCATTTTGGGGGGTTTTGTCTGGTGACCATAAGTTTTCACTGTTTGATGACTCTTTGGCATGAATTGATGGGTTTTCCTCTCTGTCCAGTCCTTACCAACCACAACTGCAGCACTTCTTTAGTTGGTAATATGAGGAGGCAATTTAGAACAGAAATGGAATAAAGTTTCAGTTACCATAACCAAACTCAAAAAACACAGAATCAAAGAATAATAGAACATCCTGAGTTGGAAGATACCCATCAGGATTGTCAAATCCAACTCCTGGCCCTGCCCAGGACAGCCCCAAGGGTCACACCATGTGCCTGAGAGCCTTGTCCAAAGGCTCCTTCATCCCTTAAATTTGGGCCATCATCACATCCAGCCAGCCTCAGCTCAGCAGAAAAGTGAACTAACATCCCTTTGCATACTTTGCCTGTGAAAGACCCCAAGCCATGCCTGTGGAGTGACTCCTGCCTTTGCAAAGTGTGAAATACCAGGAACCAGCCCCCACTTCCACAGCATCATCACACCCTGCCACATCTTGATTTACTGGGCTCTCAAAATGTTTTATTACAGGAAAGTGTTTCTGCCCTGATTCCCACCCTTACATGTGCACTGAACCCTCACCTCTGTCTGAAGCCTCTTTGAGTTTAGGTTTGTATCTTTTCATTGACTTCTTTCTTTTTCCTTTTTTTTAACAGAAAATAGACTGCCATAAATTTTGCCCTTTCAAGAGTTTAGTGACAGAGTGGAGTTGCCCTCAGTCACATCTGTTTATCCTGGTAAGCACATTTATAAAGTGATTTCCCATCCTCGTTATTCTGTCAATGGCATTTCACACTGCAGCTACTTTAATGCAGCATTTTATCACTTGTCCTGGGGGCTGCTGACAGCTGCCAATTTCAAGGCTTCATTCCAATCTTAATTTTCTTCTTTTTCTTCTCTTTGCCCTCACTCCCTTTCCCTATCTTCTCCTTTATTTCCAGAAGAAAGGGGAGTTAGATGAGTGCAGCGAACGCCAAGGATTTCCTCTCCCCTTTAACACACAGACATTATAATCCCATAATAATCCCATAATGTGAAGTGTGCTAGCAAGGAGAAGTTAAAATTCAGGAGAGTGAAGCTGCATTTCACTTAACTATTGGACTTTTCATCTTTTTCTCAGAAAAATTCTCCATTAATGCTCCTGGGATAAAATTTCCCTGAAATTGGACTGTTCATCACCCAGGGAAGGTACTTTGTGTTCTTGATTGGTATGATCCTCCTGCCATCCAGAATTACCTAAATCACACCAGAACAGGCTTCAATCCAGATCAAAGCACAGGAGGACAGAAATTTTACTCAAGGAATGCTTTTTAGACCTCCTTGAGACAGTTCCCTTCTTGCCACAACACTTGTATTTCATAAAGCCGTAGGATAACTTAGGATGAAAAAGACCTTCAAGACCATTGAGTCCAACCATGAACTCAGCACTGCCATGGCCACCACTAAACCATGTCCCCAAGTGCCACATCAACACATTTTTTAACAGCTCCAGGAATAGTGACACAACCATTTCCCTGTTCCAGTGCTTGACAATCCCTATGTGGAGGCCTTTGTTTCCTAATATCTGATCTAAACCTCCACTGGCATAGGTTGAGGCCATTTCCTCTTATTCATTTGTTACTTTGGAGAAGACCCTGACCCCCACATTGGTCTATCCATGACCATCCAAGGAAAATTTTTAGGGTCTCAGGCCGAGTTTTGGTCATGCCTTAATGATAATTCCTAGTTTTCCCAGTGTTCCAACAAGGAGACTTTTACACAGCAAGGAAACTTCACAGGAGCCTGTTCCAGTGCCCAACCACCCTCTGGGTGAAGAACCTTTTGTTAACATCCATCCTAAACCTCCCAGCCACGACTTCAGGCCATTCCCTTGAGTCCTGTCACTGTCACCACAGAGCAGAGATCAGTGCCTGCCCCTCCTCTTCCTCTCAGAAGGAATTTGTAACTGTAATAAGGTTCCCCCTCAGTCTCTTCTTCTCCAGGTTGGACAGATCAAGTTGCCTGAGCCCTTCCTCACATGGCTTCCCCTCTAGAATAAAAATAATGTTTTTCCAGCACCAGAAATGTTGTCCTGGCTGGAGATACTGTCACTGGTTTGCAAGGTCGTATCAAAGCAGGTCTTGCATCATTCTCCAAGATCAAAAGAAAAATCTTGGCATGGGCCAACCATTCTCTTACTCACATTGTCACTTAGTTTTGTGAAATAGTAAGAACAATTTTCTTCTTCTGATCTGCAATTAACATGAGTTTCAATTACTGGGATTTTCTCCCAATGGAATCGATTTTTTCCCCTTTTTGTTGCTGGACTGTACAGTCACGTTGGTGAAAAAGGGCAATGTGCCAGAATATTACTTAGATAACCCTGGCATGCTTAAATGGAAGGATTTTCATCTATTCAATTAAAAATACAGATCAAAATCTGGATATTGTTTTTCTTTGATTTCATTATCCAGACTGATGGCTTATAAATGCATTTACTCATGGAATCATCAGTCTGTGGTTATCAAGAGAATTGAATCATAGAAAGGTTTGGGTTAGGAGTCACCCTAGAAACCATCTGGTTATGCCACACTCTGAAAGGGAAGCAGAAAAGAAGTAGGACAAGAATGGACTCTGAAAAACAAATACTTGTTATTTCCTTGAATATTTCCAGGGGTGCCCCATCCCTGGGACTGTTCAAGGTTAGGTTGGACAGGGCTCTGAGCAACCTGGTCTAGTGGGTGGCATTCTTCTGTGGGACAGGGGAGGTTGGAATTAAATGAGCTTTGACATCCCTTCCAACCCAAACTTTTCTATTATTCTCTGATTTCTAAGATGCTATAGATGCAAGTTCAAATTAAAAAAAAAAAATAAATAAAAAAAATTCAGGTGACAAACATCTTCTCAATTCAGACATGAAGGGAAGAAGTTCTCTAAGACATTGGGGTGACAGAAGATGGGATGCATCACTGCTGCTCAATGAAAAAGAAAAAAAAAAAACCTACAAAATAGTATTTTGTCCAAACAGTCTGGTGAAGAAACAGCCTGCAGGTATCACTGACTAGGGATGTATGTTTGAGCTGTTGAGATAAACAACAGGAGATTCTATACAGTACCTTAAGAGAAAGAAGCTGATGATGGGTCAGCTCATGCTAGAACAGATGTCTTAAATCATAGTGGGTCAACTGCATTCTAAAAGTGTGTTTTCATAGATTATTTTAAGACCTTAAAGTCAGGCAGGGACATCTACACCCCTGGAAACCTCCAGCTATGGGAGAAGTACCTTGCTCTGGGTGACAAGAAATCCTAATGACCTGCACAGTCCCCCAGACTTGCTAACAGCAACACCTAATCCCTGTTTAGCAACAAGCCCTGTTGCAGATTGCCAATTACAAACAACTGAGCCTTACAAAAAGTCTTGGCTGTTTGAATGATGAATAGAGTAATGAAACCTTACACATCGTGGTAAAATGGCTAAAACAGAACAAAACAAAGCACATGCAAGGCTGTGATAGCCTGGTCCTTGTAAGGAAAATCACAGCTCACTTAGCCCTCACAGTTCTTTAAACAAGTCAATAACTCAGTGGAAATGAAAAAAGAAAGTGCAAACCAGTTGCTTTAAATTTTTTTTCAGATTATAGAGGTCTCTGATGTTGTCACTCCTCAGGTGACTACAAAAAGTAGTACCACGTACAAAGTACCATGGAGAGAGGTACAAAGCAATGTCAAATGCAAAAGGAGGTCAGGGGAAAGAAGAAAGAAAGAAAAAAAAAATAAAAACCAAACAGAAAACCGACCCAAAATTAAATGTAGGTCAGTTTTCATCCTGAAAAAAGGTTAACAGCCAGCTTCCTCTAGGCATTTTTCTGGATGCCACATTGTTAAATGTAAGTGATCCAGGAAGGTGAATCACTGGTGGAGAGAGGAAAAAAAAAAAAAAAAAGGAGACCAAACACATCTCAATCTGTCATCATGATAATCCTGCAAATTCCATATTAACATGAAAGCTCTATTCAGATGCACAAGACTGTAACCTTTGGTGAGCTCCCCTGGGGCAGGAGTTGGATACAGAACTCTCAACAAACCCAGGACCACTTGAACAGTCTCACCTGCAGGCTACACAGGTGAAGGAGGCACAGTTATTCAAGGACATGGGGTTACAGGTAGAGCCAAAATCTCCAGGCAAGCCTTTAGACTGGAAGATGGAAAATTCTGCCAGGAAAAATGCAACATGGAGCTGAGTCTGGCTGCCTGGTAAGAAGCAGAGCATCCCCAAAACCTAGGGAGAACGTGGCTAATTATTACCAGGTCTCAAAATACCCTAAGAGGTGTCCAAATCCAACCAGACTGAATTTGGGCAGCTGAGTTTGGACCTTGTGGGGTGTGCCAGCTGGATGTTAATGCCAGGCTGCATCCAGAGCAATGCCCAGTGTGCAGGGCAGTGAGAGGAACGGATGGAATAATGAATAGCATGGATTTGGTACACAAAAGATGTAGAAGAAAATGCTTGGGGGCAAGCACAAGGCAGAACTAGACTGTATTTCTGTAGTCAGGCTCGTCAGGACTGGGCTGTTGCAAACATCAGAAGGTGCTAAGCACTTTGAATAATACAAATGTGAAAGGTGTCCAACACTGACAAATGCAGGTGTGAGAGGGGGAATTGAAAATTCCTCCTGCAGCTCCTGTGATTCCACATTTGGCACACAAGTCCAGCAGAGAGGCTGGAGCAGCCTAAGGAAAAACAATGCTTAATGCACTGGTGCCTTCCAGAACAGCAAACAAGGCATGAGGACACACAATGCACCAGGCACTAAATAACACAGGGCTGGCAGTCTGGCACCACTTCCCAGCTCCAGCCTTGCTCAGGAGGAGAGGATTAATTTATCCCTGTGCTAATGCAACATGGCCACTGAGTGCCAGCACCATGGGGGCTGACAGGAGCAACGTGGCCGAGGCAGGTGGCACTCCAGAGGCATTCCTGACCCCAGATCTCAGAGGAGGGGTCCTGCCTCACCTTGTTTGGAGGTCACCAAGCAGCAGAGAGCCTTCAGAGCAAAGCCATCTGCTCAGCCACCCACTCGACCCAAGCCACCATGGCACAGGGATGTCCTGGTGCCTCTGGAGAAAACCCACCTGGGAAACAAAGCTCTAGCTCCTCACAGCTCCTCCAAAGCTGCTGGAGCAGCCTCTTTGGTGGCACACAACAATAGGTGCTCTAACTCCATAGGAATTGGGAGAAAAAGAATAGCAAGAGGTATTTATATAGAAGTCTTTAACCCAAACCTCACTGCTCCTACACAGAGTGCTGTGAAATAAACAATGCCAGTTTCAGGGGGAGTGGAGGGATGGAAAAGGAAAGAGAGCTCTGAGTGAGCTAGATTTGAAGCCTTGACTGTTCCCCATGGAATAACAACTGCATGGGTTTAGTGGGGATGTACTGGTGGTACTGGTGCCCTGAGGAACATCAGAGCTGTAAAAACTCCTGATATGGCACTGTCCCCAGTTAGGAGATGATGGTGCTACTGTGATATTGGAGATTTTCATCTTGCCCCTCAGCCTGCTGCAGACCTTCTCTGTGTTGCACAGATTCCAGCCTTGAAATCCTTCTGGACTGCCCTCTGCCTGCAGCAAGGATGGTGATCCCATGAGATCTTCTCAGCCCTAGAAACACACAGCAGAAAGGAATCCTAAAAAATATTCCATCTGACTGCTACCCACCCTCCAGCAAAGGACCAGGGTGAAGACTGGGACTACAGGGAAGAATTGCTGCACCCTGAGATTTAGGGGATAACAAGGTACCTTGAGGGAGGGACAAGGACAGAAAAACATTGAAAGATGATCTAGTGTGGCAGGATCTGAGTGTGGCTGTAAAATACCTTGTGCTCCTGCAAAAACACCCAGGGGAGAGGAAAGCTGTGCATGACAGAAATGCTGTTCATGCTTTTCTTTGGAGGACTTTGAAAGTCATTCAAAAGGAGACACCAGTTCATTGACAACATGTGGAAGTCAGTGGATCTGTAACAATTTCCCATAGCTGGGGATCCACTCTATAAGCAAATTAACCCACTCACCAAATTCCTGAAGTTTATTTAGGGAAGTCCACTCATATTTAAAATCCACTCTTTTATGAGAAACTCTCCTTGGGTCTCTCCTATGAGGTGACTCAGAAGAAGCAATAATCTTCCTCCTGCCATCCAAATAAAAGGAAGTTCCTCTAAATTTTAATAGGTGAGCTGTAAAAAGTTGTGACATTCAGCAGCACCTGGAGCTGAATGGGAAGACACAGGACTAAAAGACGCAGAGTCCTTAATCCTCAGATAGGGAGACAGGTGACTGGTGGAGAAATGCACAGCCAGTTCCCTGTTTGCATTTAAAGCTCTTTATTCCCTGGCTCAGCAATTCCACTGCGGCATTTATTTTTAATGCTTTATTTTTGCAATTTGACTTTCTAATGGCAACACCTGAAGTCACCTTCCTTAACCCTTCTCAGTGATATAAATTAGAAAGAACATCAGGGGGAAACAACCGAGGGAACACGACTCAGCCCTGTCAGACTTCAGTAGGAGGTGACTCCCTCCTAAGCAATCAGCACCAACATGCAAAGCTGCAGCATTTCCTTTTATTTCCTCCAGACACACTCAGGATAGAAGGACCTAATCCCAAAAGTCCTTGCATCCCAATGCTGAGACTTATATTTACAAGCATGAGCTGTAAATCAGGCAGGCAGAGGAGTCATGGGGTTTGCTCTTAATTTCTTTCTGCCCTCCCATCCCCGCTTTCCATTTTTTGGATGCATTTAGCAAGGAAAAAGAGGATGGGAAGAAATACCATGTGTGACAACTGAAATGCTCCAAAAATTTCATTTTTAAGGGTTATTTAAAAGGATCATGCCAAATGCAGGGGCTGATGCTTACAGAGTGACTTTTGGGCCTGGGCTGCTCACAGCACCCAGAAATCAAATTGGGCTGAAGGACTGAAGTTTGCAGTATTTTTCAGGATTTTTATAGAGACTGTCAAAACAAGACTAAATATGAAATCCTGCTGAATCATTGCTTATCA
>WEIU01016754.1:412222-430613 GCA_013389925.1 Aegithalos caudatus
TTTTTTTTTTTTTTTTTTTTTTTGCCAAGGGATGCATCAACTAAAATGCAGTTCCTGGGATGTGTTGTGCTTTCTTCAGGATATCATGGAATCACAGAATGGTTGGGGTTGGAAGGGACCTTAAAGATCATCTTGCTCCAACCCCTGTGCCATGGGAAGGGGCAGCTCCCACTCTCCAAGGTAGGAGAATGTTCACTCTCTGGAAGCACAGCATGGGGATGGGAAACTGCTGTGAGAGAGGAAAAGGGTTGGTGAACCATCCTGGGGGAGTTTTTCCTCATTCTTCTTTCTCATCAACCCTGGGGAAGCTGTCTGCATGGGGAGAATAACAGGAGACTTTCTGAATCAATACAGCACTTAAAATCATTTTTTTTATAGGTCTTTCCAGTCACCAGCTGAAATTCTGTGAAGTCCCCCATTCAGTGCTTATCCATTTCTTCTCAAATTTTTATCTCCTCCCATTTTTCAGATGACCACAGGTGCAAATGAAAGGCAAGGTATGGTAAATTATATATATTATATATATATTTGCTGTGACAGAGCTTGTGCCAGCACTGAGCACTGACAATGCACATTGCAGTTCAGCTCATGTATTCCTGATGGCACATTTTACAGTGCTATATATAAAGTTGTTATGGCATCTATTATTCACTGCCAATACAGTTCAAGTTAAAATAGGTTTTATATAACAGTTCAAAGCAATATTTTAAGAAATAACACTTGTGTCAAGGCTGCTCTGTCCTACCAGATTTTGACATTTCCAAGCAATAAAGATTTTTATCCAAAATGTAAGGTTTTGGCGAGACATCTCCCTTGCAGACGTCTCTGGTTTTAATCTGCAAGCAACAGCAAAAGGAGCACATTTAAATAAAATGAACAGCCAGGTGAACTTTTGACTTGGCTCTTATCTGTCTAGGTGGAAACTGTGAACTGCAAAGTGCCTCAAGGGATGTTCCTGACAGAGAACAATGTCCCATTAACCTGAACCTCTGAAGAGATTTTGGAAAACACACAAGTGGGAAAAAGTCATTGGAACATTAAGAAAATGTCTATTATAGGCATCATTTTATATCTGTTTTTCAGGACACAAGACAAGAGAATTTATTTCCTTATTTCTTCAGCAACGAAGATGTTTTTTTCTTGCAAAAGGGCAAATTCAATGTCTCTAAAAAAAAAAAAAAAGCCCATGACTGTTACCAGCACCATGAGCTTTTCTAAAGTTGTATATAATCAGAAGATGTGATGTTCTTTCAATTTCTCCTGTGCTGCTCAAAATCTGCATGTTTCTGGTGCTGGACATGCAGCAACATGGAAAATCCCAGTGAGACCAATCTACTTGCACAAAACAAGTTCTGCACAGCTCTGTTCTTCATTCTGGTCCCCAAAGAACAAAAGACAACAAATGCTGTACATCGAATCGGAAATAAATTTACTTTATTAGTTCTGTTTGACAGTTAGGAATAATGTGTCATTTTAACCTCCTTGGCTACTCACTGGTTATGAAAATATACTGGAGAAAAGTTGTTGTGGTGACTGTGAGCTGAAGGAATACACAATTTCTACTGAAAACAGGGAAGTTTTAATGTGCAAGATGAGTTCTTTCACAGGAAATATGCTCATGTGGGTCAACAAACAGAAAAGCAAAACACAGTGAAAATTATTTAAAAGCACCATCTGCTTATTCAAATACAGCTGGAGAGAGAACAATGTTGTCCAAAAAAACTCATTTTCATTATATTTCTTTCAAAAGAGAAGTTAAACAAAATACCACTGGTCCTAAATATTTTCCCCCTGAGGAGAAATGTTTAAGCTACATTTGAAATAATGTTTGTGGAATGCAGTCCTCGTTAGAGGCTGAACAGGGATCTTTGAGAGAAAAGCAAAATGGATAGAGGAGATGGGGAAAAATCATATAAAAAGAAAGTGCACACATTCCCAGCAAGAAAAAGCCTAAACAACATTAACTACTTAAGCTGACTAAATCATTAATTGCATAAACTAAGCTATTCAGAGGTAAGTTCATAGTAGGCAGAAAGGAATCCAGGATCAAATCAATAGATACAAACCCTGCACAACACGTGAATGTAGACTTTAATTTTTTTTAAGTTATTTAGGATTGTGATTGGGTTCACTCCACCCCCCTAAACTACCCCACCATTGCCACATGCTTCTGTGCAATTTGATGCAGAGTTTTCAAATTGTGGTGCAGAAATGGGATTTAAACCAGCAAAATAAATAAAGATCTCTCCAAGGAGACACAACTGCATGTCTTGACTTTCCAAAGCTGGTGCGCTTGAGGCTGCCTTAGGCTGCCTACATTCCCCACTGCCTAATGGGCAACTACTTAATGTAGGATGTTTTTCCTGGGGAAGACAGGGGCAATATAAAAACAAACTAAAAAAGGCTCAGACTTCATTTCAAACAAAAGGGATCACAAGATCACAGACCCACAGAACTGCTGAGGCACCACAGTGGGGCCATCTGGTCCAACATCCCTGCTCAGTCAGGGTCATGTGCCAGCCAGCATGGCACAAGATTCTACTCAGACTTCTCTTATACATCTCCAGTGAGCTTGTTCACAAGATTATTTCAGAAATATATTTGCTACCATGCCTCCTGAATATCAAAGTGCAGGAATAGCCCAAAACATGCACTTCCTTTGCAACAAAGTTCCCTCCAGTTTGTGCTGCTGGATGCCCTGAGATCCCTCGAAGTGCAAAGTGACAATTCACAGCCTAAGGTACTCAGTGTGGGAATATTCTTTGGCAGCTTCACCCCTAGTGATGGACACAAGTCCACAAAGCTCATTCATCTCTGCTCAGTGAACCACAACAGAAATTAGACAAACACTGACCTCGACCTGCTTCTCTAAAACTGTCAAAATTTCTGACTTGAAGAGTTGAGTCATATGTGGCCATCACTGTTTGCAAACAGAGGCCCCAGCCTCAAAGCACCAGCCTCCAGCAGGAACTTTTGTCCCCTTTTTCCACTGTTAACTCAATCATAATTCCTGCTGTACTGCAACCCAAAATCTATCCTGATAAAATTAGCCCAATCCAATTAAAGGACAAAGTATAGCCCTTAATTAAATGTTCTTATTATTCTGAAGCCCTCTTTTTTTTTGGTTCATCCTGAGTTTAGGTCTGTAAAAGCATACAAATTAGGAAGGTTTAACATGCTCTTGTTTTACCCATTTATCGCTTAAATTCAACTAACAAGAGTTTCCCAAAAGCATAAAAAGGAAAGTATAAAAAGAAAAATGTGGGATGTTTAACTTATTCAGGCCTCTTTTTGTTCCTTTTATTGTGTATTTTTACAGTGCTTTTGAAAAAAAAAAAAAAAAAAAGGAATAAAAATAGTACGTCCTGTTCTAACTACATCAAAAATGTCCAAATACTTTGATACAGCAAATTATTGAATAATTTGAAAAGGTTAACAAGTTATTTCCTTTTGTCTACCTATTAGTCTCTCTAATGGTAAAGCTGGGTGTTTTTTTCCTGTGACAAATTTCAGGTTTCCATGCACTGAAGGAGTTGTTTTGCTGCAGAACCCAGCTCAATTAAAGCACCTCACCACAGACTCTGCTGTGGAAGACTCACTGGGAAGAACCCAACCATCCTATGAACATTAATTAACACTTGTCATTTCCGTTACAAATAATATGGATTTCCAACTTTTCCTTCTATCACCGATTCCCATGTTTGGAAATCCTTGATGATCTCCCCCGTTTTTAGCAGTGGCAGCGACGCAAATCCGCATTTCCTTCATGTTGAGCAAGGCCCAACGCAAGGATTCTGTACTCCCAGCTCACAAAACCGTGGTGGGAGGAGGTTACTGACCTCGATTTGCTGAATGGCCTCTTCCCTCTGGCGGATGGCTTCCAGATCCTCCTCCGTGATTTCCGAGAGCAAGGCTTGGTCCTGGCCCTGGCTCTGCCACACGCCGTCGCCTCCGTTAAAGATCTTCTCATCATCAGGCAGGTCAGAGAAGGGGGGCTTAGGGCTCTGCTGAGATGGGAGAAGGGGAAGAAAACAAAGGAAGTGTAAAGGTTTTCCAGTTTTACACAGCTTTAGTGCGGGGAAAGAAAATATTCATATAAGAGATAGCATAAATGGTGGTACAAAGGTGAAGAGGAACAAAGTAAATTACATGAGAGGAAACATTTCAAGTTCCCAAAAAAATGTTAAGACCTACAGTCAGACCTCCTGAGCTACTTTTGGGCCTCAGTAACCAACTTTGATTTTCCACAGTTCTGACAGAACAAAACATTGATGATGAAAAATAATGCATTTACCTTGTTTAATTTCCCCGCAAATTCTTCCTGAATTAGACACTTTCTCAGGAACAGAGAAATCCTACTCATTTGCCTTGCAGATTGTATGATCCAACTTGCAACACTCAAAATACAAAGGTTCCAATCTTCTCCATTTATGAAATAAACAATACAGCTTAAAACAGGGGAAATCACTGCAACAATGTGAGCACAGAGTGATCAGCTTGAGCAACTCACAGGTTCGTGGTGTTCACTCTGTGGAGTTGACCTGTTCTTTCTGACACATCAGTCATAGAATCACAGAATGGCTGGGGCTGAAAGGACCTCAAAGGTCATCTTATTTGACCCCCTGCCTTGGGCAGGGACACCTTCCACCCTTCCAGGTTGCTCCAAAGCACATCCAACCTGGCCTGGAACACTTCCAGGGATGGGGCAGCCACAGCTGCTCTGGGCACCCCATTCCAGTGCCTCACAACTCTCTGAGGAAAGAAATTCTTCCTAATATCTAAATTAAATATCTCCTCTTTCAGTTTAAAATCATCCACCCATGGCCTATCTGCCTGTTTAATAAGCTTGTCTTGCTCTTTTTTAAAAGCCCTTAATTTGTTTTATAAGATTCAAGATGCCACTTCCTTCTATTTTGGGAGATGCACCTATATTCAGGTCCAGATTTTAAAATGTTGTTCAAAAACCAGTTTGATCTTCACAAAAAGTAGGGCAGAGGTTTATCAAGGTCTTTTCCACCCAGGCTTTAGGTTCTCTGCTGGGCCAGGTTCAGTCCTGACTGGACTTGGAGAGTGAACTGACTCAAGGTTGGTTTGGAGCCTGAGCTCAAGTTCTAAACTAAGAGGTGCTGTTGAAGGCTCTGACCTTACAACTGCATGAGGATTCCACTTCAAACAATGCTCATGGTCCTCTAACTTGGTCTTGAGCTGAGCTTTGACTCCTAACCAAAAGTTAAAATAAAAAAGCAAGCCAAGTGCTTCAGATGCTCTGAAGTTGAAAGAAGAAATGGCAGTGGCCACAGCACATCCTTGACCTAAATGTCCCCAAAGCTCTGAAAGCTGTAGGAGAAAAAAAGTACTCAGGGGGATGTTCAGTTCTCTGTTAAACCTCAGTCTAGGTTTATCTGAAGCCCAAACACTGGGAGTTGTGCCTGTAAAATAAAAGCCTTTGCTGTGTTACTGTGGCTACATCTTCAAAAGTATTAATTACCCCGAGTTCACACAGTGTGAAAAGGAAGTGAGGCTACAGAGCATTTAGGTGGAAGGGCACAGGACTGGAGAACTGGAAGGACTGGGAGGACTTGAGTCTGGAAATGTTTATTTAACTCTCTGACTCTGCCTTAACTCTTTAAAAAGTATGCAGTTCCTGTATTGAGAAACAAAATAATTTTTACATTTGCCTACACTTAGACTTAGGAAATTAGTTCATTATTATTATCACCATACTTCATTGGAGACATGGAAAATAACACAATGCAGTGAAGGAAGTGGGGTGATGGAAGAAGTAGAGGGAAATAGGAAAATCAGCAGCAAACAGTCAAGTATCTTTCAAAATATGAACAGAAGATGAAAATCTTTGATGTTAATGTCTTACTTTGTTTCACCTTCTGCTTTCCAGGGATCTACTGAGAAAGGGTGTGTTAGAGGAAGAAAATCATCATTTAAAATTAGGTTAAAGATTAATTTACACTTTATAAGACATATTTTAATAGGATTAAGATACTCTGGGGGTGTTTTATTCACTAATTATTACGTGCCTTGGACACTAACTTCCCTGGTAGAGTGTTTCAGTGCCAAAAGAGTGTATAAATGGACTCTGGAAAAAAACCCTTGGGGTGTTCTAATGCTTCATTTATTGACAGAGGTGTCCTCTCATTTTCACCAGTGGGCTCAGATGAGCAGAGGCAAACTGCACATGGCCAAGCTGGCTGGAAGATCCCAAGAATCTGCCTTATGGAGACACAGGAAAAATGTTCTGATGAAGTTTTTCTGCCCTGGTCACAGCAAGGATTTTGTGCCCTGGTCCTGCACCAAGGACCTCAATGCCCACGAATGGACACTCAGAGCCATGCTTGTCCTTTGTAGGTCTCAATTTCAGTGGAAAAACAACAAATTTCAATTGTTCAAATGTTTCCTGCTCTGGTGTGGGTGCACAGGGATAATGGGAGCAACGAGCTCTTCAGATTGGGTTAGTCCATGGAATAACACAGCTGTACCATAAATATGCTTTATTTTGGCCTGTGTCAATTTTATTTGTCATCCTCACTTGCTGGGCCTGGCATCTGTAAATAACACATCACCCCTGCAAATTACACAGAAAACACATGGCAAGGGCTGCTGCTCAGTCATCTTTTAGAAGAAAATCAGCTATCCATGTGTTTAGGTAGGTAAAGGTCTAGACACAGATCTTTTTCTCTAAACAAAATAGTGGCCTAAGTTAATTTTAGAGCTGCTGAAGGCAATTACATGTGTTTGCATCCTTAACATCTTCTGAAAAAATCCAACCATGGCTGCTGAATGAGTGAATCAGTAAAACAACAGGATGCAGAGGGGATGATATTTCCTTCCAGACATAAAAATGGCTCCATAATAATGTCAAATACAGTCACAACAACCTGCTATCAGGATCTGTATTCTGTGCTAACAACAAAAAGAAGTGATTTTTTTTGTGCTGTCCATGGTACTGAGCCCCTCATTTCTGTGATGAAGTGAAAAAAAATCTTAAATCTGAAACTGTGAAGAAATCTAAGGGGTTCTAATGCTTCTGATTGAAAGCTGCATATAGCCAGGCTTATCAGTGGTCTTCATTCCCTTCTGAGTTATGTTCATTGCCATGTCTGACAAAACATTTTATTTATAGCAAGAAAAGATCAGATGGAGGGCACTCGCTGAGCCTCCACAGATAAAGTTCCCTTTGACACTGCACTGGAAGGGGCCATAACTCCCTGTACAGGCATTCCCACAATAAATTTGATTTAGTGCCAAATTTTATGCCCTGTGAATCTCTGTGTAATTTCCTGTCAGATTTCCTTTCATAAATTGTTAATTGGATGTGTTTGAAGTTGTTCTTTTGTTGAAATTTGCCTCTGGCAGATTTTTGTCAAGATCTATACAAAGTATAAAGATACTTTGTAAAGTATCTATAAACTGAACTCTGCCAATGAAAAAAAAATATAGCAGAGAAAAAGTTGAGTATATCTGATATGCTCAGTAGTTCTTTTGAAACTAAATCCTTAGGACTGAGGGTCATACCATGCTGCTGTTCATCATATCTGAAAAATTATGCCCAGGCACAACATTTTTCTTGTTGGATAAAATCTTTTCACCAGGATAAAATCGTTGCTGCTTACAGCTACATTTTTTTATCAGATTTATTCTGCCAATGGGGAGATGCTATATGCAGCTGCTGATAGGGGGAAAAAAAAAAAAAAAAAGGAAAGAGGGTTTTATCTGGATGGTGACAGCTTCTGTCAGTGCCTGTACTTTATCAGCAGTAAAATCTTTGCCTCAGAAGTTGCATGTCTGAGACCCCTCCAAAAATAACCCCCTCCCAACCTTGGCCCTGCCTCACTCCCCATTTATCTATCAGAATGTGCAGGATATCACAAATTTGACAACTCTTGTCACACAGAATCACCAAGCAAGGGATTGAAATGACCTCTCTTCTGGCTGCCATATGGTCTTTATTCCAGAAAGAAGCAGAAATCTGATGGGAATTCCAGCTAACATAACACCAGCCAGCCCTCACAGTCCATTTTCAGAGCTTTGGGAGGCTCCTGTGGCAGGGAGAGTGTCCTGGCACCTCCCAGTCCTGCAGCTCTTTTTTACATCACTAACTTCAATGATGACATTCCTGATTGCCAGCTACAAGACTGTTCCCTCGCCACAAATTCAGGGCATGAAATATTGACTGGAGATGGATGAGAAATGTCTTTTAGTGCCAGAGGAATGTTCAGTGATTTCAAAGGAAAATTTCCTCTCCAACCCTCCCCAAAACCTGAGGATATAGACAAAAAATATACAACAGAGACAAATAGGGATAAACACACACTCCCTCCAGCTCAGGTTAGTACATGGATAGATAATATGGATAATAAAGGTGAGAAAAAAGATGGGTGTCTCACAGTCTTACCAAAAATAACTGTAAGAGTTGATGTAAATAACCAAGATTCATTGAAGCTGGATTTACAGACTGTCCACCAGGTGAGTGACACCACAGGGACAGGAGAATGAAGGGCTGAGGAAGACACTCACAAATTCTACTTTCAACCTCAGCATGAAGAGAGTTGAGAAAGGAACTTGGTTAAGCCTGGAATGAGACAACATAAACCCATTTCTACACCTCCTGCTTCCACTCTCAACTCCACCAGGCTTGTGTCCTGGGGAGGAGGGTTTAATTTCTGTGTGTGAAAGTTTGGGAAGAGGATGCAAACACAATATCTTGAGATGGATGCAGCAGAGCTGTGGGGAAGGGGAGCAAGAGGCTGGAAATCAGCCCTTGGGAAAGGATTTGGGGGTCCTGGTTGACAGCAAGTTCAATTTGAGCCAGCAGTCCCACACCTGGAATGAAAAACTAATTCTGGAGAATAAGAAGGAGCACCAGTTCCTTTTTCTCTGACCACTACTCCATTCACAGGCACACTTCAAGCACCTGGAGCATCCCGTAAGGCCCTGGAGCTGCCTTTGATATGCACCATTCACAAATTCCTTGTTACCTCCCAGTTTATAGGAGCACAGGTAAAGCCAGTCTCACTTGTCTGAGCTAATTTTGTACTACAGACTGCAGGCAGCTCCAAGGAAATCTGCAACCATGAAAAAAGAGCATTTCAGAGCTTTTATATGGCTCGGGGAGTGAACCAAGGAGGGTTGCTCTATCTTTCCCAATTTCCAGAAGGCTCCTGCACCTCTAGCAGCGATATGGCCAGCTCCAGCAGCAACCACTACACCTCCCACAGCTCCTGCAAACTCTCACATCTCCTTGGGTAACATTTGGCTCTGGCTTTCAAACCAAATGCAAATGCAGAGATGTTTATCTCTTGCTTTATAGTACATATAGACACATAAACAGCCTTTATGAGGATCTCCTATTCTCAGCAGCATCCAGGCTCGAATTCACATTTTATTGCGTGTAGAATAATGAGGCTGGAGTGTCTGCATTAGAGATCAATAAAACACCATGCATGGAGGGCCACAGTGCAGAGCACTGCTGGAGTTACTCTGCCTGACACATTTTTTAATCACAGGTTGGCACTGCCAAGGTGCCTGGGACAAAAATGACACAGAGCAGCCAGTTTGGCCTGACTATCCCCAAAATACAGCCAGGTTAAGGCTGACAGATAAATCAGATTAGCTGATCACTCTCAAACAATCCTTCCAAAACAACTAACCTTGCAGGCTCAATGAGATTTAGAGCTGTACCATGCCAAGCTAAAGCCCAAAGCAATTACAGGTAGAAAGGCCTCAGGCAGGCACAGAACAAGCAGCCTGGGACTTCTAAATCTTTTAGAGCAGAGAAATAGTGATATTACAATTTTGCATTATCTTTCACACAGAAGATCACAGCAGTGATTGGTAATCTGAGCTCTGCTGTCTTAGGAGAGGAGCTTCCCACAAGAACTGGGAAAGAAATGCAACACAAGAAATCACAAATTAACCACTGCCTGCTTTTCCTTTTCTCTCAAAAACGGCCAAATTTAAAATTACCACAACAAGGACAACATTCAAGTGAAATGTGTTGAATCTTTCCTGCATGCATCACTGACACGGCCAAATACAGAAATGGATTCAGCACTTTCTTCAACTTATGCAAATTTGATTACTCTGCACCAATGTAGCATGAGAAAAACCAGGATGGGGAAATTAGCATAAAGGGAAGGGCTGAAGTGCATTTTTATTTAAATTAATCAGAATCCTTCATGTGCTCCTGTCTCCACTCTTGATCAAAGTGTTTATTTTTGAATGAAAGGAATGTGAAATTGAGCAAGAAAACCACACTTTCCACCAGTTTCCTACAACAGAATCTGCAAGAAATTACTAATTTTAGGGAAAATGTATTAACAGAGCATTTTGTTATTTTGCTTTTCGGCATTTTTAAATTTACTCATTCAGGTCTCTGCAGTTATGGGGACTGAGAAAATCTTTTCAGTTTCCTGGAACTGGAAGAGACTTAGTAACAGAGTACCTAGTTCATACCTCCTACTGTTTTCCTCTTCTTTAGCTTGCCTTCAAGACTTTATTACTTCACCAAATTCATTCTAAGCAATCCTGACCTCATCACCCAGGGCTGCTTGAGTTCAGAGTCGATCTTACTGTACTCAGGGTGGGAGAATTAAATGACCTGTCTGTGGTAGATGAAGAAAAAGAAAATAAGCCAGGGGCCCGAGGTTTAGCTCTCTGATAACTGATGTGCTATTAAGAAGCACAGCACATTTTCTCCCCACAGTGAAGACCAAATTTAGGAGGAATGCCCTTCCTACCAGGCTTAGATGGTGGGGCTGACACTCATATTTTGTTCATGTAGATCATCAGCTTCTAGGTCAAACTTCACTTGATCATGAGGGCTACATTTTGCCATGTACTTTCACCCTGTCTGATTGAAGGAAGGAGCAGCTTGTTCTGTTCCTATTTCCAGTCCTTCTCCTTCATTTTTTTTCTCTTGATTTGGCAACTTTATCTACCATGCAAATAGAGGGTCCCACAGTGATGTGAGTGAAACAAAACAGCATCAGTGAAGGGAGGCACACATCTCCCCTCTGTAACCCAATGTAACCCCCATGCTCTGCTTTTCAAACCTATTCCACTGAATGACTTCAGCCTGACTGCACCCACCCTTCCCAAAACCAACTGCCTGGGCTGCCACCAGCTCCAGGTGGCAGCTCCATACACACAGAGCAAGTGGATAAACGTTCCTGCAAGGCTGTCAGGAAGGAGAGCACGCACTGGTGTTGTTACAGCACCACAGCACATTCCTAAAGCTGTTCCTGCCCTTCCCTGGCTGTCTGTGCTATACTCTCAGCATTCCCTGTCTCTGCACATCCCTGCTGGCACCACGTTTTGGCTGGCAGTGCTGTCTGAGCTGAGCTCTGTGCTGTCCCTGGATCCTGGTGCAAGGCAGAGGCTCCCTGCTTGCAGCTCCCTCTCTGAGCAGATGAAACCCCCAGCATTTGTGTAAAGGGCCCATGCTTGAAAGAGCTCACAGACACATCAAGACTGTCTAGAAAGTATTGTGTTGCCTCTGCCTCCCAACATATGTGCTGCACAGCTGGTGAGCAGGTTCCTGCTAGAAAGGCAAACAAGAGGGAGAATGAGTCACTGGCTCATCCATTAACACCCATCTAGTACCAAAAAATTTAAAATAGTGAGGAGTCTTTTTATTTTTTTTTTTTCCTGGGTTCACACAGAGTCAAGAACTGAATTCAGCTTGATTTCCTGCAGCAGAGACAACCCCTAGCACGGGCACAGTGCCACTCTGGAGCAGTGGAAAGGCAGAAAGATGCTGGAAATAAGAAGTATGTCTCTTTCTTTCAAAAAAACAGACCGCTTTTGTATTTTGCATTTTGGTTTTGGGCTGCTCAGCCAGTTTTATTTTCAGAAATATGTTTGACTCCACACAACTCCACTGGCATCAATTTTTTAATCTCTCTTTGTTCCTGGCCTTTGGCAGGGTTTCAGTGGACTGTTCAGTGTCCAAGCAAATGTTCAGAGCCTGATGTTGAGAACCACTCTCATTTAGCAACTCTTTAAAAAAAATATCTGCCCATTTTACAGCCCCTGCACTGCCAGGATATTTCTGTTGCTGCCCAATAGCCTGATCCCAAACTGGGACAAAAATCAGAGGAATCTTGTCACGACACATCTGGAAGAACCTTGGAAGAGTGGGGGGTCAGTTAATAGGAAATGGGCTGGGGACACAAGACAAGGTTCCTGCATCCCTGTGGGAGTGTGGTCCCCCTTTGTGGGAGACAAGGATAAAAGCAGGAGCTGAGCTTTGAGCACCACTGTGGGACAACACCTCATCATCCCACCACAAATTTTGGCACCATCCACAAAAGAGCCTCGTTTTGAATAATCATAGAACCAGAGTAAGCTTTGGGTTGAAAGGGACTTTAAAGATCATCTCACTCCAACCCCTGACATGGGCAGGGACACCTTCCACTATTCCAGGTTGCTCCAAGCCATGTCCAACCTGGCCTGGAAAACTTCCAGGGGCAGCCACAACTTCTCTGGGAAACCTGTGCCAGGGCCTTGCCATCCTCACACTAAATAATTTCATTCTAATATCCAATCTAAATCTCTCCTATTTCAGGTTGAGGTAATTTCCCCATTTCCTGGCACTCCAGGCCCTTGTCCAAAGTCCCTCTCCAGGTCTCTTGGAGTCTCTTTAGGAACTGGAAGGGGCTCTGAGGTCTCCCTGGATGCTTCTTTTCTCCAGGCTGGACATTCCCAGCTTTCCCAGCCTGGCTCCAGAGCAGAGGGGCTCCAGCCTCCTGAACATCTTTGTGCCCTCCTCAGGACTCACTAAAAATGATTCATGACCTTCTCATGTTGGAGGGACACAGAATTGATTTCCTGTTTTCATCTCCCCGTGCTTCAAACCAAACTTTTTTTTCCCCTTTTCTTCCAAACATCAGATGTTACAGATCAAGGGACACAATAATCCAAGTGGCAATACTGAGATGAAATAAAGACACTTGGAAATTTGAATTTGGCTATAGTGTTGCCTTTTTATGTGTGCAATTATGGAAGAGCACTGCACAGCAGAGCCCAGTTAGACAGGAACTTTTACAATTAAAAGGATCTGTAGCATTTGTTCCTAAAGAGATACATTCAGTGAAAAAGAGATCACATTTTTAACTAAACTGGTGAAATGGCTTCTGTCCCTCTAAGTGTTCCCACTAAAATTCCCCAAAATATCAATAGAATTTTCCTAATGCCCACCTGTCCATACAGGAGGGGTTGATGGTTGTTTCTCCTGGCCAGTGATAATTCCCACCCAACTGAGTCTAATCTCCCCACCTGTAAACAACCTTAAAATATAAGTTTAACTGAAGGGAATGACATGCTTGGCCTGATTTCTGTGTGTTGTGACAGAAAGTACTGACATGGACAAGAGGACATTGTTTTACTGGAAATATTTAACAACAGTCAACCTTATTCAGAGGATGTGAGCTTCAATCTCCAGAAAAATGAAGAGTGACAACTTGAATTTCAAGTCAAATCAAGTCAGAACATTTACTGGTTTAGAGAAAAACACAAGAACAGCAGAAAGAAAATTATATTCTTCCTCAAGAATAGTGATACAGTTATTACAGAGCTAGGCAATGTCTCGGGAAAGAGAAACTAATGCTATTAGGGAAATTTAGACACAGGGGTGCATTTGGCACCAAAGTGCCTGCAAAGGGAAATAATGAAAATAGGATGTGTAAACATTTGCTAAAGGGAACAAAAACTTGCTTCTGAGTTTGTCCAGGGAGAATGAAATAGGGAGAATTTGGCAGTTTGCTAATTTACCCTGTATAAGTTCTTTACAAGGCAGGATGAAGTGAATTTAACCTTCCAAAGGGTGACAAGAAATAGGAAGTTTCAGGGAGGGAAGCGGTGCAGAGCAGCTTTATTATCCTCAGGTGCTCGGTGCTGTCTTGGTGATAAATGCTCAGAGAGATGTTAACCTTTCCTCATTCAGTCCCACACCACCCCATTAGCATACAGACTTTCACCAGCATGGAAAAGCTACCTAAACTGTTTCCAAAATAAAGTATTCAGCAAAAGGATTAAGATAAAAAAAAAATGCTGAAAGGTTTTCAGCTCAGCGCCTCCAGAACGTGACATGTAACAAAATTGTCCATAATCTGCCCATTTTTCCAGTTAATATCAGGACAATGTCTTCACTGTGTCAGAGGCAGGAGAGGCCACAGATAAACATTCAGATAATTTCTACCACAGATTTTTATTGCACTATCATTATTATTTATTTTACTTCTGTTTTAACTGTGCTATTGACTTTGCAAACTGATGGGGTTTTAACCATCCACACAAGTGTTCTTTATTAGTTTTAGCACTTAACTTACATGTTTTTTTTCCTACCATCAGGCTATCCTGGCTTTTATCATTTAACTCTGTGAATAATTCACCTGGTCTTCATTTGTATTTTCACCTTGAAAGTATTTATAGACTGTAATCATGTCTCTATTGATACTTTCTTCAAGACTATTTTATTTAGCTCCCACATTTTCTCATCTGATGTTTATACATTATATACCTCATGTTATTTTGCTTGCCCTGTTCATGTTCTTTTTTGTTCTATCTTTATAT
The DNA here is from genome assembly GCA_013389925.1 of Aegithalos caudatus. Lineage (NCBI taxonomy): Eukaryota > Metazoa > Chordata > Aves > Passeriformes > Aegithalidae > Aegithalos > Aegithalos caudatus. Next base: position 426,812 of record WEIU01016754.1, read on the forward strand.
ACCAAAGCCCTTCCCCAAGCCATGAACTCCAAGATTTCATTGCTTGTGCCATAAAAGTATATTTCTGTTGGAAACTTCCACCCAACCACAGGAAAAATTTTGTCACATGTTAAAGTCCACTCTCAAAAATGCTGCATTTGATTGCTTGACCTGTTGCATCTTGATAATTTTCCTAACTATTTGACCCAGTCCCAAAGGACTCAAATCTGATCATTTTCCATTCCTACAGTAATAAAGAAGTAATGAACTGATTCTGAAAGGCTGGGACACACTCACTGAATTAAAATCATATTTCACTCCCTGAAAGAGACCTCTGTCTGCAAAGCCACATTGGAACAGGATTCTCTCTGTGAAAAGGTGACACTTTTCTGCTTTTCTCTGCAAGTTTGTGAGTGTGAAAGTGAGATTTTTATCAAATAAACCCAGGTTTTCACTGCACAAGAAGCTCCTTACTAACACACCTGGATGCAGACACTGCCACTGAACCCATGAATTCTGGAGGGATCACAGTGAATTACTGAAGAAGGGTGTTTGCAGGGAATTTATTTCCTTCTCCCTGTCTACTCAAAACTGTGAAGTGGGTTTCTCCAGCATGAGATTCAATCCAATAAAGTTCTGCCCTTCATTTTTTTTGGCCTTTTCTCCAAACAGGCAATAGAGACAAGGAGCTTTACCCTGTTAACAGAGCTGCCACTTTGTTCCATCAGATATCAAGTGTCATTCAGAGAAGGAGGGATAAATTAGACAGATGCTGATTCTGGACTGGTGGTATTGACATGTAAGTGGGATCCCTCTTAACACCAATTTGAGATGTTTGCTCAGTGGATATCTTTGTTTGAATTGATCAGGCAAATTGAACTGCCAGGAATCCACCTCTCCAACTTTACACACCCACAGTGGAGGCACTGACCTCTGAGCTCCTGATTAAGACTCCCACTATAATCAATGGAGACATGGTCAATAAAGTCAATAGAGATAAGAGCCCTATTCTCCAGATTAAAAAGATTGACAGCTACTTAACACAAGACTGTGCCACAGACTATAAAGGGAGCCTTGAATGTCAGGCTCAGAAGTAGAGATTTACACTACACATGCCCAGCTGTGGCCAAGGGACACTATGGGGAAAAAAATCCCCAAACAATCCAAAAACACTTAAAAAAAACCCTGACCAATTTTTTTTTTTTTTTTTTTTTTTTTTTTTTTTTTTTTTTTTTTTTTTTTAATGGAAAGCAATACATCATACTTAGCTCAGCTGAGTACACTAAGATGTGTTTGTTTCTACTACCTACAGAAAGAGTCTTGTTGCCTTCTGAGATAGAAATCTACACTGTGGAGGAATTAACAGAGATTCCTTCAGCATGCATGGTTGAATTCCCAGTAGATTTGTGAGGGACTAAGTGAGGACAGAGAGGCAAGGCAGGTCTGGAGTGATGCCCTAGAAGCTGCCTCTTAGATTCCCTCCTCATGGAAAAACCCTGTTTTCCCCCACCTGGCACATGTAAGAGTAGAAAATGTGTTTGCAATTGCCTGTCTAATGTGACAAAGAAGTGACAAAACCAGTTCCAGTTTACTGATGGGCAGTTTGTTCATTCATCTGTCACACAGAATGCCCTTCTGTCTCACCACACCAAAGGCACAATCACCTGAAAAGTTCAACTTCTTTTGACAAGTTTCCCTCAGCTGGTGAGGACTGGAGGAACCCAGCATCTCCCCCACAGTGCAGGTCTTTAATAGACTCAGCACCATGAGAATATGAAGTGATCTAAGCTATATATTCCCAGTGTATGAGATCACACTGCATCAAAACTTTGATAGATGCCCCTGCTGTTTGCTCATCCTTAAGGAGCAATGACCCGGACATTAGCATGTCTAGTAAATTGTTCTAATGTGTGGTGAAAGGGGACTAATGGATACAGTAATTGATTGTTTGATGGATAGCTGGGGAGCCCTTTGATTATGAGTTTTTGCTACGGTCCAAGCACATTTTCATTCTCCAGTTAACCCAGAGCTGATTGCTTGCATGAATTATCTCCTTCTCTGACTGCAAATATCATTCACTTAATAAATATTTCATTAGAAACAAACCAGTGGTGGGGAGAGAGGAGGAAGCAGATGCTCAGTGCTGTGTCTGTGGAAGATGTTAGAGAGTTTACAGAACAGACACAGAGATTACCCATGAAATGTGCTCGGGTCAGACAAGAGGTCTTCGTTTCTCCAGGATTTCGTGCTCAGAAACAAGAAGAAGCCTGAAGGTCAATTTAAATGAATCAAGGGAGGCTCAATATGGACCAAGAAGGATGCAGTGCAGTGCTGAAGCCACTGTGTAAAAGTTGGCTTCCTCAGAAATCCCACCCTCCTCTCTCCCAAACTCCAGGCTGAGCTTTCATGTTACAAGGAGGGACCCTGATTTAGAAATAGAATATCAGCCAGAAAACATTTATAATTCCTGGGATTTCATTGGGTAGAATTTTGATCCTAGTGAAGGTTATAGCAAAATTTCCCTGCCTATTAATGCAGTCTTTTTTGATCCTTTTTTTTTCCCCATGATGTCTTATCAAAAGTCATTTCTACCTTTATTTGACTTTTGATATTTAATTATTCACCTGTACTGAACACATTTGTTTCATTTCAGATGGTTACTTTCCAGCCACTGTACTTTTGAGTAATGAAGATCACTACTCTTCTCTCTCTTCTCTCCAAGGAAAGTTCTTCACACTCCCAGTCCTGGATCAACCCTGTTTCACATCTCTTCAAATTTTCAAATAAGAAGACAGCAATATTTGCTGAGGATTTCCACAGTCTCCAGTGAGGTGAGGAACTTCACAAACTAAGCTGTAGTCACTAGTACTTTGTTACAACATGGAGTCACTACAAAAGCTAATCCCAATTCACCTCACACTCTTAATATGCTGAAAACTGCAGCAGTTTTTAAATCCTCTTTCATTGAAAAATTGTTGATGAGCAAAATACATAATGTTCCCTATTACTCTCCACCTTGTGTACATCCCCTGGGCATTGAGACTCTCTTATCTAGTTTTTCTAGCTGTTCCTCCAGCATATTTATATTGTTAGTCTCACAATGGGTATCATTATGTCAATAAGCACAATTTAAATATTAATCCTATGGTTATGGGCAGAAATGTAACTGATCATATCATATGCTATAAAAGGGGAAAGCATCAAAAGGAAACGGCTTCAGTGCTGTTTGCCCTCAAATGCTTTCTCAAGAATTTTACAGAGGGGAATGACACGAACAAAATATGGGGAGAAATAAGAGAAGGTGACAAAGGAAGAGGGACAACCAAGCAAATGAGAGCAGGGACTGTGCAGGAGTGAAAGAAGAACACAAAAGTGCTCAGAAAGGGAACAAAGAGTAAAGAAAGTTGGAAGTGAACTGAAAGAAGCCAAAGGCAGATTCAGGTTACCTTCAGAATGCACAGATCTCCTGGTCAGGTGTGACAGGAGCTGAGACAGGACCCTCACAGGGACTGAAACCCTCTCTAGGGCTGATATATTTCAGCAGGAAGGGTGAGAGAAGGAAGGCAGAAAATCTTTCCAAAAACAGAATAGCCAATATAAAAATCTACACATTCCTGTTGTTTCTCCTTCATTACCATACACATACCAATAATTGAGGAGCAGGATATCTCATTTTTTAGACAAAAATATTTCTCTTCTCTTGAAGAAATATTCGTCACTAATTTCTGAACATAAACCAACATTCTGCCCACATTCTGGAAAAGAATCTTTCTTGCCACAGGGTACTTCTAATAAAAAAGACAAAAATGGGTAAAAAAAAAAA
>WEIU01016754.1:433447-452220 GCA_013389925.1 Aegithalos caudatus
GAACAAAAGAAACAGAACAAATGAAACATAATAAAAACCCCAAGGCAGAGGGAGGCAGAGAACCCTGGCAGGACCTGTGGATTTGTGGAGAGATGAGCTTGTGCTGGAGCAGTTTTACTGGTGTGATTTGACCACTTTGGAGGAGGGTGAGGAGGAAAGAGCAGCAGAGACAACTTGTGATGAACTGGTCCCATTTCCCACCCCCTCTATGATGCTGGTGGGGAGGGGGGACAGAATTCAGGATTGAGATTTCCTAGGAAGATGGGAGAGGTACAGGAGTGATGCTTTAAGATTCAGTTTCATGTCTCATTCTCTTACTCTGATTTAATTGGTAAGGAATTAAACTAATTTCTCCACATCGAGCCTGTTTTGCCTGTGACAGTAACTGGTGAGTGATTTCTCCTTGTCCTTATCTTGACCCACAAGCCTCTCACTAAATTTTATCTCCCCTGAGCAGCTGAAGGGGTGACAGAGCAGCTTTGGGTGGGCACTGGCATCCAGCCAGGGGCAACATGCCACAAATGGGGATGGGTTCTTCCCCTTTGGACAGAAACATCTCAGTTTGCAAAATGTTTGTGATCTGCAGGGGCATCTACTAAAATTCAGCCCTGGAAGGTTTCCCGACTCACCTCCCATTTTCTATCAAGTCTTATATACAATCACCAGTTTGTAAACAAAGAAGCATTTCCAAATAAAGCACTTTCAAAAATAGCCCCCAAAGCTCCATACCACACTTTCAAAACCCTTTGTTTTGGTGGTCAGTTAATAATTTGCAATGTTTTCCAGCTCCTCACAGCTTAGAAGAGGAAAAAGCAGCATTGGTGAGCTGTGAGACTGGAGAGGGCACAAGGGGAGAGTCAGGAAAGCAAAAGGGTGATTAAAGGGATTTTGTGTGAACTCAAGTCTGCAGTGGATCAATGCCTGTAGGTTTGGAAGCATCAGGCAGTGTAAGGAGGAGAAAAAGGTTTTATAACATTGGATATCATCAAGCTCAAAATAAAATGCACCTCAAAATAAATAGGATTGGTGTAGGACAAGAGAAACAAATGACACCTCACACATGAAGAATGCATCTTTGTAAAATGAGACCCTTTGGGTCAAAACATATAAAAACATAACAAAACAAAACAAGCAAAAGAAAAGAAAGAAAAAAAAAAAAAAAAGGCAGAAGCCAAAATATTTAAACAAAAAATATGGTTCTCTATAAACAAAAAGCCCTTTCCCCCTTTACTTTTGTGCAAAACTCTCCCTCATTCCCCATTTTTTCCAGGCTGGGAGTGCCTGGCAGCTCTGCCCAGGCAGGCAGTGTCCAACAGATGAACACAATTTGCTGTCACCTTTGCCTGCTCTCACACCAATGAGCTGAGGTTTCTTGTTCAAATAATTTTGAACCTTTTAAACTCAAAATTAGCAGATTAGCACTACCCCATGCTACACCAGAAATGTGTCACTCTCTTCCATTTACCAGCTGGCCTTCCAGACCCTGCTGTGCCTAAGGCAGATGTGCTGATGAGCAAGACCTGTGCTCACCTTTGGGTGCCAGAATTATGTGAACTGGGTAGGGTGAGGACCTGCACAGCTCTGTAGACTTTACTGTAGATGAGAACCAGACAAGCTGAGATTAAAAACTGCCAATCTCACAGAAGATGTGACATAAAGCTCAAACTCCTCCTCCTTAGGAACCTCAAAAATTGTATATTTCTACACAAAATCATTAATATTATACTTATTTAAACTCTATTTAATGTGTCTGTTCTCCTTAGTACAGAGAGGGGACATGGAGCAGATTTCCACAACTGAGCAAGGGATTCTGCCTTCCACAGACACACAAAACATCCTGTTTCACCCAAACTCTTTGCAGAGTTTATTCTCATCTCAGTGATTCATCAGGGCTTCCCTGACACCGTTTTCATCTGAGCAGTGTAAATCCCAGCTCCTGTATCCGAGCGAGTCCTGTGCCAGCAGATGGCACTCCAAAGTATGCAGCAGCCACGGCTTCCCTCACCCCACTCCCAGCAACTGCTGTAAAAAGTGTTCTTGTGTTTTCTCCTCTGCCTGGCTCTTCATTGGTGCTTTTAATCATGCTTAAATACAGGGGTCAACTTAGGAGCTCCCACGGCAGGGCCATCAAACTTCCCAGTGCTCAGCTTCCAGAGGAGGTCACTATGTCCTGCTGCACATAAAAGCCACGTTCCTGTTCTCTTTCCTTAAATCATCTAACCAGTTACAAACTGCTGGGCACAGAAAGGGACAAAACACCATCCTCACTCACCAGAAATCAGCTAGGATTGCAAAAAGATGCTTTGTTTTTAAATTTTTGTTTGCTGGGGTTTTTTTTTAGGGCAATCATCTGTGTTTCTCAGCACATCACTGCTGAGCTCTTCATGTGAATGTAACCCAGCACAGAAAGGAGAAGGGAAAGGGAAAATCCTTCTGAAGGCAAGGAATGTTGCAGATCAAGAGATTCAATTGTGTCAAGTGAAATATTGAGTTAAGGTTCTAGGAACCACCTCAATAGTTTTATTACATTCAGGACTTTACAGACTCAGTGAAGGCAGAAAATAAAACACTGAAGCTTTTCATTTCATCCAAGTGAGGTGTGCAAACCACAGCTCACAAAAAAATCCAGGGTTTGAACAGATTGGAAACAGGATCTCTGGCTTTGTCCCATGGAAAACTGGGTTCATGGAAATAAACATTTATGGTTTTATCCAGTTTCTCCATACAGTCACTATAGGTTTCTCCATGGCAGTCTTTGTGCCAAGGAAGAACTTGGGAACTCTTGTCTGTGAGTTTGGCTTTGGGAAGCTGCATAAAAAGGGGCAGAAGATCAATTTTCATTTCCCATGAGGAAGAACCTTCCTTGCTCTCCCCATTCCCAGGTCCCTTACAGCACCTGGAGAAAACACTGAGATAAGAGGTGAGGTTGAGACCTTAATGGGTTTAGGGAGCAGAGAAAATTCCTCTTGCACCAAACCCAATTAATCCGAGGTTCACTGGCGTGACCTAATGCTCATCCCATGGTACCACGTGGTAGCAGAGCTTTAATCAAAGCAGATTAATGAAGGGGACAGTGAAAAGCTTTGCTGTGTTTCACTGCAGGGGACACAGAGAGATGCAGTCCTGTCACCTCACTGCAGAAGTGACAAAGTGCCCATCTGGACACCCACAGGAGGAGATCTGTGATGGCATGGCTGCATCACTTCCCCCAGGATTAATTATGAGATTGCAGGGATGAGCAGGGATAAGCATGATGCTCAGCAGGTACCAACCACAAAACTTTCATTTGCTCCCAACAGTGGCAGTGATGAGCAACACTCATGGCTCAGTTTTTTCATTCATAGAAATCACAGAATAACTCAAATTAGAGAGGAGCCATGAGGGCCATCAAGTCCAACTCCCGTCCATTCTTATCTACAAAAGTTTATCCAGGGAATTTTCATCAGGGTTTACTCATGCTGAAGGCACTGAACCATCACCTCATTTCATATTTGGGACAATTGCATGAAAAATGTCTCTTAAACTTAAGGGAATTGTTTGCTTCAGAAGCACCTTCTCAAATCAACAAGTTGGTGAGATTGCAGTGGAGAACCTCCATCTGTGTTTAGGTGAACACATCTATTTTATTTATCACACAGACTGTTGCTATCAGCTCAAAAATAACTACTTGAAATGTTATCTGCACCACATGCCTTATCCTACAGAACCTGTTGTGTTTTATAATGACACTATATATAAATTACCTCTCTGATATATGTCCAGCTTTATGACTTAACTCCAAAGGAATTTCAGTATCCTGGATTATCATTAAAAGTGAGGATGAAACTCTCTAACCAACCAGTACATCAGTGGAAGTTCATCTTGGCAAAAACAACACAAATTTTGGTTACAGTTTTCAGCTAAGGAACAGAATAAAGATTCAGAATTACAAGTGTGAGTCTGTGTTTCCTTGTGCTTTCATAAACCAGAAATAATTGTGACAAAAAGCCTGAGCAACCTGGTCTGGAGGAAGTCGTCCCTTTCCATGGGAAGAGGTTGGAATAAGATGGTTTTTTAAGTCCCTTGCAACTCAAATCATTCCATGAGTCTATGATTTCATGGGAGAGATGCAGTATAGGGGAGGTAACAGCTGTGTGTGAAAGGGGTTTAATCTCTTTAAGTTTTATGGTGTATATAACATTATTTATTTAGACCTTGAAAGGTCAATAAATATAATTTTTGTCTTCACCCTGGTGCAGCAAGGGTTAATATGTTTTCAAACACCTTTTTTTTTTTTTTTTTTTTTTTTTTTTTTTTTTTTTTTTTTTTTGGTGGGAAAATACCATTGCTGTCCCCTTTTAATCATGTGATAAATGCAGCCATCAAAGTGGGTTTAGAAGAATACAATTTCCTTCCTTTCAATAATTCATCTCCACAGGGGGTTTAAATGTATTAAATAACACTGCATTCACTTTGGAGCAAGGTGACACAATCAGTAAGGTTTCACATTTGTTACTCCACTTGCTGCATGTGATCTTTGCCAGGGCAAAAGTCAATTTAGATTCTTGCAGTGCAACTTAGGGAAGGTGGTGTTGAAGGAAGGGAGGTGGATGGGGTCATATGAGCAGCCCTCTCACAGCAGCAGAAACCACTTCCACTGGGCAGAAACACTTACTTCATAATTATGCTTCTAAAAAAAAATCATATACAGGGGAGTCAAGCCCATAAAGTGAACAAAATTCAGGCTTTTAAATCAGTTTTTAATAATTATAGTACTGCCATTGTGGCCACACACGTCCTGCAGACCCAGCCTACATTTCATCAGCTCTGGGATCTTGGCCTGTGTTTGCTCTCCACTTCAGCTGCTGTCACACAGATCTGACAGAGCTGCCAGGGGTGACCCTCACTGCCCAGAAAAGCTGCATGCAAGGACAGAGCTCTCTGAGCAAGGTGAGTGTCCATCCATCTGACATTGTATTTACAGTTGTATTTAATTTTATTTTATTTTTATTTGTATTTATTTATATTGATGTATGTGCAGATATCTACAGATACACATATATATTTATAGATATACAAATCTGTGCCAAGAGTGCTGAATGGAGCCATGAACTGCCCACACTCACTGGGTAAAAAGCAACACTCAGGAGGAAAGAAGATTCAGAAATTCCTTGAGAAATTCTGAAGAAATTCCTTGAGAAAGAAGATTCAGAAATTCCAGATCCATGTCTGGATCTCATATAATAGGTGAGAAATTATTTTCTCCTCTATAGGGGTGCAGTGATCTCCTCCATGAATGAACCTGATGTGGCAGGAAGAAGTGCATTTGCTGTATTTTTAAATTTAGGGGCTGACAGTACTTAAGGGGTAGAATGGCTGGAGAGAGATTTTTTGCAAGAGCATGGAGCGACAGGACAGGTGGGAATGGCTTTAACCTGAAGGGGAGTAGATTTAGATTGGGTATTTGGAAGAAATATCTCCTTGTGAGAGTGATGAAGCCCTGGCGCAGGTTGCCCAGAGAAGCTGTGGCTGTCCCATCCCTGGAAGTGTCCAAGGCCAGGCTGGATGGGGCTTGGATCAGTCTGGGATAGTGGAAGGTGTCCCTGCCCATGGAAGGGGTTTTAACCAGATGATTTTTAATGTTTTTTTCCAATCCAAACCATTCTGTGATTACACGAGACAGAAGCACAGCAACCACCCAGGCAGCCACGACAAGCAGTGTGCAAACAAAATATTTACAGAGCTCTCTCTGGCTGTGGAAGAACAATAATGTGGGCACCAGCTGAGTGATGTGTCCCAGCCTCTGGGCACAATATAGATTTTTTTCCCTGTCAAAGTGCTCTCTCCCATTAGCAAGGCTGGTCCATGGCCGTGCTCCATCGTGTGGCCTCAAACGCCTCCATGCGACCCCGGTGTCACCATTCCCCAGGCACAGCCCTCCCAGCAGGGTCTGGCCAGCCTGGAGTGAGAGGAAAGTGTCCCCCAGGATTTGGGAGCATAAAAGTGAGTGGTTGCAGAGCTGGGGGCGAGGCTGGCACATTGCAGGCTCCAGCAGTGACTCAGAGCTGGGGTAGAGGAGCCAGCGGAGCTGCTCTGGAGGAGGCTTCGTACAAAAGAACACCTTCCCTTGCCTTCATCCTCTGCCCACACAGAAACCTCTGTCCTTTCTCACTCAAACAAAAGGGAAAAAATTAAAATAAAAAAAAAATTAAAACCCACACAAAAGAATAAACAAACTGAAAAATCTCTTAACTAACAAAAAAAAAACCAGCTAGTGGAAAATCAGTTCTTTGCCTGGGTGCTGATGGAGGCAGCTGGAGTTTCTGGATCCATCAGCAGACACAGCAAAGTGGGCTTGAAATGCACTTAGTAGAGGGTTGCCAAGGAAAATCCACAATGTTCAAGTTGTTTGGGCAATTTAGGAAATGGCAAGTTCCCCCCAAACCTGATGATACACATTCCTTTTATAAATAGGCTTGGTCTTTTCTTCCTTTTCTTCTCTTGTAGGATGAGGAGATTGGGATGTTACTGGAAGCTCAGACCTCCAGCTTTTGACAGTTCCTTCCATTAAAACTATAGGAGCATTTGGGGCCTTTCTTACATGTTTTTACTGAAGCCCACAGCATTCCTGGTGTCCCCTAAAATCTGCCACCAGCAGAACCTGAAATCCATTTTTTTTTTCCCAAGGGCTCTGGTGCAGAGTTCCTAATTTTAAGTTTTACAGTTGAAAAATGCTGCCTCCCTGACAAAAGGGGAGTTTAATGGTTACTTGTGGAAGTTCTGTGCCTATAAAGCCCACTGGAATTTTTTTCAAGATCGTGGGCATGCTGAGAAGAAAAGACTTTCCCTTCCCAGACACACTGGAAGCAGAGCAAGAGTACTTTGGGATATTCAGAATAGATTCCACCTCCCTTGAAAATACAAGGAACAAATTAAAAGATTAGGTGTGAATCTATTTCCATCCACTTATTAAATCCCTTTATGAGAATCTATTTCTCTACCCCCAAAGAGGCAGAAAAAGAAAAGAAAATATTTAAATTTTCTTAAGAAAATTGCTTTAATGGTTGCCTTAAAAAAAAAAAAAATCAAACCCTTTAAAATCAAACAAAAGCCCACACTTGAGTAAAGTCAAGAAAAAAATAACTGTGATTTAAATGCTTCGTATTGACAACCCTAGGAACAGGGGAGTGGGTTGATTACAATATGGCTTTTAATGGATGCACAGTCATTTAAAACAAAGTTGACATTATTGAAATAACACTTTTTGCAGAAGTAGCTGCATCCCAAACGACCTTGAAAATACATAGCAATTGCTATCACATATGCAAGATAAATTATCACCAAAGCTAAGGCTTGATTTCCTGAGATACAGCAACCAGACTGGAACATTAGGAACTGGGATGAGTTCTGAGATAAGATGGTAGAGTCAATAAGACAAATGTGTAAATATAAAGCTCCATTTGTCGGGGAAAAAAGCTGTATTTTGATTGTGAGGAATTAAATTTTGCATTTCAGGGAAATACACACCACATCCTCTCACAAATGTGGAAGTTGGTTTCAAACAGGAGGAGCACCTACTGCATTAAAAAACTCATCATTAATTATTGTTCAAAATAAGGTGTTGGTGTTGGCTTAGCCTGTGAGATCCTCAGGGTGGCAAAGTCTTGTATTTGTGCTTATACAACACCTACCACAACAAGGGCCTGGTAAAAATAGAAACCCAAATAACCAAAGTCATTAAACACTCACACACATATATGCAGTTTATGCAAACATTACTGCCAAAAAAAGTTATTCTTCCATAAAGCCAAGGACTGGATCTCGCTGCCCCAAAAATGAGAATTTTACTCTAATCACATAAAAAGAACAACTTCATAAACACAGGAAGAAAGGGAGAAATGATGCTTCCTGTGGGAAGGAAGTTCATTTAAAACAAGAATAAACTGATGCAGTCAGGAGGGAAAAAAAAAAAAAAAAAAAAAAGAAAAAAAGCTTGTATATGCAAATAGACATTTATTACCCATCTTTGTGCTCCTAAGAAATATAATTTACTGACCTCTGAGAGATGGGTCAAATAGGCCCATAGAATAAGAAACAAAGGCATCTTTTTGCCAACTGCCATGTTCCAGAGCAGTAATTATCCTTTCCTCTCCCTGTGAGCAGCAGGAAATGAAGAGGGATGCCATTACACCATGACAATTACTGTAATTTTAATTTCTAAATATTGCTAGGAAAGTTTCCTCCAAGAAAAAAAAAAAAAAATCTCTTCAGATTTTTGATGTGGTTTTAGATAAAACTCATTCCCCAGCTAAAACAGAGCTGTGCTTCCCCTTCTCCCACTCCCTTGGGGGAACCACCCACAAAGTCTGCATGGTGAGAAAAACCCACTTTCCTCCCCATTATTGGAGAAGAGAGAATTGCAGAGAATCACAGAATGGTTTTGGTTGGAAGGGACCTTAAAAATCATCTTGTCCAACCTCCTGCCATGGGCAGGGCCACCTTCCACGATCCCAGGTTGCTCCAAGCTCCATCACTTGAACTCATTCAACTGTGGGCACAAAAACAGATTCTTTCTATCAGAAGCAGATGATGTTGGATGTCCAATAATTATTAAAAAAAAAAAAAATTGAAAAGAAGGATCTTTTAATCTCTTGTGCTCAGGGACATTATTTGCTCTGTTGTGGGTTTTCTACAGTCTATCATTAATTATTTTCATATTATGGATAATCTACTCTGTTCTATTTGAACATCAACATATTATACCCATTTGTTGCACTGTGGGATGGATTTCAGCCTAGAGGACACATCTGGTCAGCTGTCCAGCCTCTCCTGCCCCTGTCCCAGGCTCCAGGGGACACCTGAAACCTCCCATCCTACACTGGACTCTGCCTGGGAGGAGGAGTTTGCACCTTGGTGCATCTGTTCAGGGGGAGAAGTGGGATTTAAAGCCCAAAATTTGCCCCAAAAATAATCAGAGCAGAGGTAATTGTCTTCCCAAATCCTGTCTCTGTTGTAGGCTGCACCAGCAATTCCCAGAAGCTGGAAACTACCTTCCAAAATTCCCCTTAATGAGCCTTTGGAGGTCTCATTCTGGCCAGTAGGTGAAGACTTAAAATTGCTTTCACAGACTCAAGGGAAAGGGCTTTTTTTCCTTTTTATAATTGTTGCCACAAGGCACGTTCAACAATGATCATTTAGTGTAGTAAAAAGTTGTATCTTTCAATATGTGCACCTATAGAACTCCATTGATTTGTCTATACACAAACACATTCCTACAAATATATTTGATTAAGAATTTATATAACTTCAGGCTTCAAGGAGTTTTGGATCAATGCCTTTATTTTGCCTTTATAAACAAATAAACTCAATTAAAGAGTACTTACAACAAACCACAATGGGAAGGAAAATACTTTTCCCAAGGTTTCTCATGGCAATTTTTACCTGTTACATGGGTCTAGGGAATCAATTACACCCTAAAGGGAAATTATTAGGCTTGTGTTACCCAGCATCTCACCTTTCCCACTCACCAGTAGGAAAGAAGTATAGGGACAGGCATGCAGAAAAACGAGTATTCTTCAGACCTCTAACAATTTGCTGTAATAAATTAAAGTATAAATAAAAGAGAACAAAGCCCTGCAGGCAAGCAGTGCTTGAATCAAGGCTGGATCTGCCCCAAGTCACTGTGCAGCTTCACAAGGCCCATAAATCAGGTCCCCTGAACATATGTAGTATTTTGCATTACTCTATAGGGTGTTAACTTTAATGCCTTAATATATTCACATAGTGGTCAGGTTACAGTTCCTGTGGGAACCATAAATTTGTATGTCCTGGCCAATCTGCTGCTGGAAAAAATAATAATAATAAGTTAAAACTAACCACACCACTGCACTGCCTTCAGCAGGCTTTATACCTCTATTTTTTTCTCTTTTCTGTACTTGAGGGAGGAAGAAGAGAAGATGTGTGAAGCTGCAAACATGCAGGGAAGCTGAAGCAGATGTGAATTCATTTTCATCCTTTCCTTGCATGAAGGCTTGTGTGTCCCCAGCCCAAGGAAGTGTCACTGCATGGAAAAGATTTGCTCTTGGGTGTGATCAAGCCTATTTCTGAGTCAGAACCCTCTCACCCAGGACATGCCACAACCTCCTTTTTTGTAACTCTCCAAAACCACTTCACCTGTAAATGACAGCTCCTAGGAGAAACAACCTGAGCTGATCCAGTTTAACCCAATTTATGCTGATTCTGCCTGACCCACACCAAACTGATCCTGCTACAATCTCCCAGTGGTTGGATTCCTACCTGGTTTAAGGCAAAGGGTGTGGTCTTTGTCCCATTCTTCCTCCAGCCTCCTTTTCTCCAGCCCTACCATTTCTCATTTAAAGATTTGAGTATTTCTGTCTGACATCCTATTTTTCCCCATATTAAAACTGTGTTGACTTCCAAAGAAAGCTGTTTTTGGAGTCATCAGGCAATTTCAATGTACCAAAAAAGCTGGTTTCATACAGGCTTGCCTCCAGTGCCAACAATTCCCAGTAATTAGCACTCTTCATTCTGTTTGCACTGGTTAATGGCCATCAGTGACATCTTATGGAGCAGCCATGGCCATGGTATTCCAGGCAAAAACAGAGTTGTTCCCTCCCCTGCAACCCACCCCACCAAAAGCAGTCAAACAAAATTGGTTAAAAGCCCAAGAAGTGATGCAATACAGACAGCATGAAAACAAATCACAGTTAATTTGCACAAAATGACCCAATAAATATTTGATGTATGCGGGATTTGACCATGGTTAAAGGATATGTTATTTATGCCCCTGTTCAACACAGATCACTAGCTGGTGGACAAAAACAGACTGTTAATTTTTATTAAACACTGAGCTGAAAAGTAACATCTGTGCACAATCTCTCCAAAGGTAGCAGTGGAAACCTTTATTCTGCATAAAGGAATTCATCCCTTTGGTGTCTTAATTTCATTTCACTGACACCTAAGCCAACTAAGCAACAAGGTCTAAGGCAGAGCTGTAATTGCTTGAAACTTAGTTAATATTGAAGCTTTGGTCCATTGATCTGCACTAATGATGGGGTCTTCAGTGGCACCATTCCACTCTTTTTTTACAGGGAATCATCAATTCAAAGTTACAAAGTACAACTATTTCTTATATAATTTAAGGAAGTTGTAGAAAACCAGGCAGCACAAGGTAGGGAGAGAAAAGTCATTAGGAAAGCAGAAAACCTGCTGACTGCCCCTTAAATGATAAACAGTATCAAAAATATCAGATATTATCAATGAAACTAGACACAGAGTTTGGGCTTTTGGTGGCACAGTATCAGCTGCAAATGCCTACAGGTTTCTTAGCATGTAGAATTTAAGAGGCCAACTTAATTTCTGTTGGATCCTTACTTCAGCCAAAGGATCTCCTGGCATCAAAAGTGTCTTGGAAATCTGTGGATATTTCTTAAACACACATACACACATACAGATACTAAATCTATAATATTTTGCATTATTATTTATGAAAGACTACACATTTTTCTGCATATATATATATATATATATATATACACACACAGAGATATCTTTATAGTCTTAATAATTTGCATATGTTCACTGGCACCCATGCATCTAATTATATTTTATATATATATATTCATATACGTGTACATATGAAATTGAATACATGCATCAGATATGGAGTAATCAGAGTATATATGAATATGTGTACACAAATCTGAATAAATACATATACTCTGATTCTATATAGTATTTATTCATTGAAAAAAATCTTAATATGGGCTAAAAAAGAAGAAAAAGGCTCATATATATATATATCTGTATATAATAGTGAACTACAGTGAAATGTAGCCAAAGAAAGCAGAATACCTAATCCCTCTTAAAACTGGGGACAGGTTTGATAAGAACTCTTCTTAATTTGTTCTGTGAAATTGTCCTTGGAAAGTGATTTCACTCCACCTACAAGCCCAGCTTCCAGGAAAAGGGGGTGTGGGACTGCTTTTTGATGTATTTCATAGCAGACAAAATTCCCATCAAGAATGGAAAAATGGCCCCATGAGGACAGAAAAGCAGAGAATAATTAAACAGGTCTTATATAAGTTTTTTTTTTTTTTTTTTCCTGAATCCTGTTATCTTCCACCTCCAAAGACGTCACACATCTCAAAAACACCTCACTGGCTTCAATGCAGGCAGTGGAGGAGCTCCAAGCTCTTCAGCATCATTTCACCCCATCATCAGTGGGGTTAGAAAACAGCTTTTTTAGCACTGGACTTACTTCCAAACACAGAGACACACGTGAATTTACCTGTTTGGTGCTTCTCTGCCCAGTAGGAAGCAAAGCTTTGGATTTCTCTGCTATTTTCTGTTAAAAGGAAAAGAAAAAAAAAGAAATCAGAGGGAAAATGGCTGAGAAAACAGTCCAAATATTTAGGGAAGGAGTCATATGAAGCTATTTTCTCCTGCTTTCTAAAGAAAAGGACATGGAGAAAGCTCTTACACTTTAGAAAAAAAAAAACCAAGGGAATATAAAAGCACTGAAAAGTTCAGTCTTGCAGGCATTAAAAGTCTTCAAAGCTTCCAGAATGACAAGGTTATCAAAACTGAAACAGGCATTTAAGGAATGACAGCTAGGACGTGGATAAGTAGCAATTTATCACTCAGATTGTTTTCCTGACGCAGCCGGGCATTCACAAGCTGCAGTGGTTAATTTTGGCACTTCTGAATTGATGACAGTTT
This sequence comes from Aegithalos caudatus, assembly GCA_013389925.1. Lineage (NCBI taxonomy): Eukaryota > Metazoa > Chordata > Aves > Passeriformes > Aegithalidae > Aegithalos > Aegithalos caudatus. The sequence continues at coordinate 446,168 of WEIU01016754.1, forward strand.
TTAAAATAAAAGAAATCCAACCTAGATATACAGTTCAGATGGACTGTGCTCATGAACATTAGGGGGGAAAAGGCATAAAAAAAGTGTGTGTGTGTGTGTATGGGGGTGGAGCTCTTTATGGAAATAATTCCTACTTCTCATTTAACACATATAATAATTTCATTTAAAGACCCCACGCTCTCTTTCTTGAGTAAGACAGGTAAATAATTTAAAATATGAGGCAGCACTAGAGATGATGCAATTCTCTTACACCACAGACATGCTGTTGAACTGCAATTTTATGTGCATCTCTTTATTTATTTAATTTTTAAGGCACAGGCAGCAAGTGCTGGGAAATCAATCAGTCCAGAGTGTCTCTAATAGAGACACATTATTAAGTGCATGTTGCCATCCAAATTTCATTACACCTCTATAATTACAATATATCCTTCCCATTGTTGCAGGCATGCGTCAGACTCATTAAGGTGATATATGAGAGCCTCCAGAGTTTGTCCAGGTTGTATTTTTGATTAATCCAGATATATCTCCTAACTTGCACTGCCAGGGAGGGAAGCAGTTTGGGGATGCTAAATTTAAGTCATTACTACAGTGTTTAAAAGCAAAGCAAATCTGCTCATCAGCAGAGCCTCCCCAGGGTAAAGGGGGTGAGCAGGAAGCAAATGAAGGAGCTGGAGTTCAGGCTTTGTTTGTTTTATTAAACAGCTTGATCTTGGTGACAGATCCCAACCACAAGAAATGTCTGGAAATGTTCTGGCACAGCCAAACAGCAAAGCAGAGCCAGGAGGTGGAGTAACATTTGAATTACCAGTGCTGCCTGCACATTTTCTGAAAAGGTGAGCTGTGCAATCACCTCTCCTTCTCCTCTGAGAGATGAGGCATCCCAAAATAATGTCATGGCTAAGCCAGGGGAAATACTTCCCCCTGAACTCAGCCCTGGGGAGGCCACACCTCAAATCCTGGGGTCAGTTTTGGGCCACTCACAACAAGGAGGACATTGAGGGGCTGGAGCATGTCCAGAGGAGAGAACAGAGCTGGGGAAGGGTCTGGAGCACCAGGAGCAGCTGAGGGAGCTGGGGGTGCTCAGCCTGCAGAAAAGGAGGCTCAAGGCAGACCTCATTCTCCACAGCTCCCTGACAGGAGGGTGTAGCCAGGTGAGGGTCAATGTCTTCTCCCAGGGAAAAAAGGACAAGACAAGAGGAAATGGCCTCAAGCTTCCCCAGGGGAAGTTTAGATTGGATATTTGGGAACATTTCTGCAGAGAAAAGCTTGTCAAGCACTGGAACAGGCTGCCCAGGGAAGTGGTGGAGACACCATCCCTGCAAGTGTTCCATAAATGTGTGGATATGGCCCTTAAGGACGTGGTTCAGGTGGTGCTGGGCTGATGGTTGGATTTGATGATCTCAAAAGTTTTTTTTCCCAGCCTTAACTCTATGACACTATGATTTCTTGGCTGACAAAGGAAGAAAAGAAGGCGGAAACTATCCACTAGCAGCCCTGTGGAGATGCCCCAAGCTCCTGGGAATTGCACTCACACTCAACACATTCCCAGACTCACAGATGGGAGAGTGGAAGCAAGAGAGACACTCACTTTCTGCACAGCTCCATATCTCTGGATGGCATCTGACAGCTGGTTCTTCAGCCTGTCCAGCTGAAGTCGTTCTTGCTGTATTGGGGGAAAAAAAAGAAGGCTGGTAAGCAGGGCTTTGGAGATAAATCCAGTAGTAGGCTTTGTCTGTGACCATGGGAAATTGTCCTGGTGGGAGACACCAAATAAACAAGGTGGGCACAAATGGTATCCTAAAAGAATCAGTCACATTAGGCCTGCCAGGATGCAATAGGATTTTATTTTAGGAAATGTGATGTTTTGGTCTTTCAGGACTAGTTAAATTTAAAAAAAAAATGCCACTTTGGATATTCAAGACGGCATTGGAGAAAATATCTGGAGGAATTTTTCTATATAAAGTTCTTTTTGCAGTTGATAAATCATGATGGAGTTGATCACCTCATTTGGGAGATTTACTGGACTTGAGAAGTCAGTCAGCCACCACATCCCCTCTCCTTGGTCTGACTGTCAGAAACCAGCTTATTTTCATGTTTTCCAAAACATGAACCCAAATGTCACTGCCTTTATGGCTGGAGCTTGTTTCAGCAAGATTTCAATCTTTGTTTTAAAAATAAAACCTGTTCTTGGAAGGAAGAACACAGCCAGATGTAAGTACCCAACATGATTCCAAATCTCCGCTCTCAGAGGGAATGACCAAACCCAAACAGTTCTCCTGGAACTGTTCTACACCCTGGATTTCAGATTTCACATGTGCAGGAGCTCACATGTCCAGATTTTACAGAGAGAAATACTGCAAGGAGAGAGTAAAAACCTTAAAAAAACCAAGTGGAAAACAAAACCCAATCTACACTAAAGCTACTGAGCACAAATGTTCACTTTCCAGCCATTTCAGCTGTTTCAGAAAAATGCTTGGGATTACAAATGTAGACTTTACAAAGGATGGGATAAACATTTTTAATTTTAATGGCAGCATTTTCACACACAGAAGAATATCCCATTTCCTCATCTAAAGATTTAAAACCATTTTTAGAGCAGGGGAAGTATCATTATTCCCATTCCACAGATAAAGGTCCATAAACCTTATGTTTTTTCCACATGCAAAATAAGATAAGATTGTCACCCTGGAGAGCTGATCTTATACTCCAGCACTCACCCTACCAAAAAAAATGGAATTCCATATCTACCTCTCTATTTACATCCTTTGAGGTTAGTTTGGAATGAAGCCCTAAAAGAGCCATTTTCCATCAGTCTCCTGCCTTGTGTCACACTGATCCACTTAGAGCAGCATCTTTGCTCCTGCAATACCATCAATTTGCTCAGCTGGGCATCCTGACTCCAATATCTCCAGCAGCCCTTGGAGATTTATGGGAAGTCAGAGAAAGTCCCATATTGCATCTCATTGGCAGCGCATTACTGGTGGAAAATAAGCAAGAAACGGGGGGAAAAAAAGCCTTTTTTTTTCTGTGTGTGCATGCAAAGCAATCCAGAGAAAAATGGATTGGTGAGGACTAACTATAAGGCTTTGTAAGAGTTTTCATGCTGTGAGTAATTTAATGGGAGGAGAGTTTGCAGTGCTAACCAGATTCCCAAGATGGACTTACTGACCAGCAGCAAATATCCACCAGAACAATTTATTCTATGTAAGGGATGGGGGCTAAAGGCTTTTATCATAATTTGTAGATTTAATTACTAAAACTCCACTGTAAGAAAAGAAAAGTTAAAAAAAAGTTAAGTTAATTGACCAGTGAGCAGAAAAAAAGTCATTATACAATGTAATACAGAGCAGCAAGTTTATTCCTCATATAACTGAAATTGTTTCTGTGTCTGGTCCCTTCAACTCTTTAATATTTTCCCTTCAACTTTGCATTTTTTCTCCCCACGACAGTAAAACCTCTTCTCCTGAGAGTCCCCATGGGCTTCAAGGGCAAATAATGACATTCTTGTGCAGCACTGTAATTGGGTTTAATGTGACCTTGCCTGATTCCCCTTTGGACCCAATTTATGTCACAAAATAGAGCCTGGAGATCAGCACAAAGAAAAAACAAAAAACAACAAAAACCCCCCAAATTCCCATATCTCCAAGGCAGCATCTTCTGTTTCATCAAGCTGAAATGTAATTATGCAAGAAAACAACAAAAGAAAAAAACCCAACAAATAGTTGTTGCCATCTATCACTAGACAAAGCAATATGTTAAAAATTATTCCTGTATTAATCTTGATGTCTACATGTGGAAACAGTAATTCCAGGCTTCCCCCCCNCCCCCCCCCCCCCCCCCCATCCTCTGGAGTGAACCATCACCTGTTCATTTTTTTTTTTTTAAGGCAGGCACATGAATTGCACATGGTCCCTCACAGGTTACCAAGGCAGCCTCAGGTGATCCAGGTTTTAAATCCTTATCTCAACTGCCTGTTGGCAAGTGCCATAAATCCAGGCTGTAAAAACCACTTGGTCAGAGATGAGTTGTGTGTTTAGAGCAGTCTTATTTCCTGGTGGAAGGGCAGTGAGAACAGAGTTGAAGTAATACAGGACTTTGGAAAATGGCAGGGAGTGAGTGAGAATAAAATATGAGCTCAGGAAAGTTCCTGACTTAGAAAACACATGGATGATGGAAGTGTAACAGAAATCAGGTAGAATTGTTCTTATTTTCATTTCAGGTGCTGAATGGTTATGTGGGTGAAAATTCTCCTTTAACTCTCACACTAGCTGGAATCTGGTCCTCACATTTTGCCTTTGCACATCATGGGCCAAAGCCAGCAGTAACATCTGGGGTATAAAATCATTGTTGGAAGGACAAAAAACTTTCTGTTTGTCCAATCCTTGCACTGGGGACAAGGGGATGGGGATCATTCATACCCTGTGACACTGGAGCTCATGTGAGTTGAATCTACAGATGACAGCCCAGTCTGCACACAAAACAGATGGGATTTTCTGGGGTAAACTGGAATTCAGAGTGGGGTAAATTCCAATTTAAAATCCTGCTCTGATCTGTCCCCAGAGCTGCCTTTGCCCTAGCCCACAGCACTGAATCAGTGTCATATCCAGATATATTCCATGGCTTTGGCCTTTCCATGCATTTAACACACTCCCAAATTCTCCTGCACGCTGTGCATCCACAACTGAGTCTTCAACCAATGCCAAACTCATGTGAAACCAGATAATTTCTGCAACATTTTCACCCAAACTGAGACCCTGAGGTAGATGTGAACTGGCCAAAGGCTTTGTTGCTGAGTTCTTGATTTCCCATTCCACATGAGCCAGTTTTGGGAGGAGAGCTGTTATCTGCAGCTGGGTTCCCCTGGGTCATTTATAAGTGAAAACTACACTTGTTTGAGAGGAAAGTAAGTTATAGCAAGACACAGAACTTAACAGCTTTAAAGCACCCACTGCCACTTCTCATTTCCATTATTCCTCTTTCCACAAGACCCAACATTTTCCCCCCAACAGCATCTTGACTGACACATACCCTGGATGAGCCTCTGACAACCTCAGACAGCTGCTTGATGGCTTTGGTGCTAGTCGTGATGGTTTTATTAGTCTCCTGCTGGGTGGCATGCCTGCAGAAGAGAAGAGATGATGGGAATTGCAATTGAAATTAATTGCATAATGAGACACTTGGAGAAATCTATCAAGCTGCAGAGCAATTGAGACAACACAATAGTAGCAGCACAGGGAGGCACAGAGGGGCTGCAGGAGTCCTGGGTCTTCACCAGCAATGGAAGCCAGAAGGAAATACTGGGAAGGAGGTGCCCAAAAATATTCTTCCTGCTGTCAGCACAAAAACAAAGCCTGTGGACCATTCAGAGGGGTGTGATAAGGTGGAAACAGGGAGTGGACAGGAAAAAGGCCATCACAGATGGTTGGTGTCACAAATTTTCAAAGAAGGGTTGTACAACAAAAGGAGATTGAGGAGTTGCCTGATGGCATTCCCAGGAAACTATTATTTTCAGGAGAGAAATCTGAAATTGAGCAGGACAAATTTACTTACCCTGGTCATCTACCCCTTAATGACAGAGCATCTCCAGGAAAGCACTGGGGATGTGGAGGTGCAGAGCTGCTTTACCAGCACCAGGCAGGAACAGAGCCAAACCAGCCACCCCTGCAGTCATGGGTGTCCCTCCCTCTTACACCCCAAATTCCAGTACCATTATTCCTTGTAAGCACTGGTTGCTGGCCTTGCTCTATGGGACCATACAAATGAAAGGGGAAGAGACATAATTGCTTCCCAAAGGTATTTATTACCTCAGTCCAGTATTCTCAAGCTTTCTAAGGTCAACAGAGCACTCCGAGCTTCTAAGTTTTTCCAGAGAGCATTTCATATCATTTTAGTCAGAAAGAAATGGTTTTCCATGAGGTTTCATTCTAAAACTCAGGAAATACTTGGAAAAGACCTGGAGAAAATGATAGGTTTTTTTCTCTCTTAGAGGACACATATGAGCATGAGCCACAGTTGTATCAAAAAGACTCATTTTTCATTGCTTTTTTTTTTTT